>JARQTH010000323.1:677843-805062 GCA_030142595.1 Trachelus iudaicus
TCTCTCTCTCTCTCTCTCTCTCTCTCTCTCTCTCTCTCTCTCTCTCTCTCTCTCTCTCTCTCTCTTTCTCTCTTCCGATGCCTAACGGTAATCGAGATGGGATACAATAGGTTCCATCAAGCTCGATCGTAAATTTTCAAGCTGAAACGAAATTTCTCGTCAAAACTTCAGCCGATAACCGAATCCCTCGATTCCGCTTCGTTTATGCAGGGAGTTCGAGGATTCCGTTTCCGCTTATAGTAGGGGAAAAGAAAAAAAACTTAACCCATAAATTACAACATACGCACGAGAGACACAGGAGATCTGAAGAGACAAATGAATATTTTATCATCGAATTATTAAAAAAAAATTTTTTATCATTCTTATCGATCATAAAATGCAGTGGGTTTATTATCGAATAATTAATGTTGCCAATATACGTTATCAAATCAAAGGTTCACCCGATGCCTATTATCCGCGGGTAAGGCTCGCGATATGAAAGCTCGCGTGGAGATGAATTTTCTTCGGGGAAAATTTAGTTAGGAAATTCGTAGCAACGCCCAGAAGATTAATAGGAAACGTAACGGGGTGCATGAAATCTAGTTTCTCAGACTCATATATCTTGGCCAATAATGAAATGGCCACTATTTTCAGTATAAACGCGGAAACCGGGTAAAAGCTGAAACAGGGAAGAGTATAATCTCGCGAGATTCATACACAGCAATATATATCCGGTGCATTGATGCTGCAGATGCAACACGAAGATCTTGAATTTATGTAAGACGCCGGGAAATGGCTCCTCGATGATTCATGTGCCGACGAAGTCAAGAGAAACCCCGAGAGGATGACGTTTCTTTTCCGAGACGCAAAGATGGCTGCCGCTCGAATCAAGGAAGAAAGTCAACAGTGAAATTTATTAAACATCCACTGGATTCGCAATTTTTTTTCCCCCCCGGAAAGACGAGATTTCAGAATATCACCAAAGTCCCAGATAATTATTTCTGGGCGAATTCAGAGGGGCCCGAAATACGTTTGATTGGAAATTCTTAATGAAAAAGAAAAAAAAAAAAAAAAAATGTAACTTGTCCCTTTACCCGAATTGGAAAAATTTTTCAAATTTTTTTCTTCGCTCAATATCCAAACTATTTCTTCGAAACGATACAATTCAAATAATTACGTCGTAGACGCACGAAAAAAAAAAGTAACCCAATTCTTCTCCAATATCCCGTCTTAACTGACATCCGCCGGAAGGGATCGATTGTTTGCGCGGGATATTTCAAATCCTCAGAAACGAAGCCGACGTACAAGTTCTCGACGGAGATTGTCTGTCCGTTGATGATTGAGATCCGAGACGGAGTGGGAGATCGAAATTTATTTGAAAGAGAGTAAACTGTCAGAGGGCTCGCAAGTAAAGGGGTTGCGCAGGCTGAGAGTCACTCTCGAAGGCACTTGAGACGTTCATATAAGGGATGCGAGGGGTGCAAGATGTGTATATAAGCCACAAGGTATATACCTACGAGTGACGTTTACGGTCTTTGGAGTTTTCGTGCTGTAATGACGAGGACATAAACAGACGTACCAACCCCATTTGACGAAGCGTCAGCAGGTTACGTTGGTCACCCTCGGAATACTGGCACTAAGGGATGTTTTACAAGCGATACAAGAGACCCCCGTAAAACACGTGTCGGAACTACGCTGGTTAGACCTCTCGAGTATGCAGTGACGTCACGCGTGGTTGTAAGATCGTCACTTGGCTCAAGGGTTGCTCTAGCGACTACAACCCTTAAGACTGCCTAAGGATGAATCGAAGATACAAATCCAATAGTGAATTCCGTGCGGGCGTTGAGCCAAGATGATCGAACGATTATATTTCTTAGATAACGAAGAGCCAGGACCAAGGGTCAGTACAGAAGGTGATATCCGTGGCGAAAACGCTAAGGCGGGAAAATAAAATTTGAATCGAATCGACGTATGGACTGGCTAGTTACGGTCTAGACAGCCATAAGGAATCGGCCTGGATTGCTGTCACGGAATTGAGCAAGGTCCTGCGAGCAAGGCTTGGCGAGCAAGGATTTGCCTCTAAGCCCGTTTTCCAGCCTCCTCGATGGCAACAGGACCAAAACAGCCACCTAGTCGTTTTAGCAAACGGCAGCTCCCATTTAACAACGGGGCCCCCTTTATGGAATCTTATTGTGCTCGCTCTATGCCGAATAACAATAATATATTACCTTTCAAGGGCGAAAGCTCCTTGTACCGAACCAACCAGAACCGCTCAGTCACTTCAAGTCGACCTTGACTCCATTTATCTCGACTGTCTTCCAACCCCTTTTACACAGATACACATGTATCTATGGCATACCTTAGAAAATTGTCACAAGGGCTCTGGTCCTTGGCTTATGGAATTTAAATTTTGCGACGTCAAAGGACGATGTCCAATGGAGAATTTCATGACGTAACTCTGTGAAAATACGGATGCAACAAGGGGGAGAGGTCAAAAGTTATTACCGAGAAAATTCACCGAAAACACCAAAAACTACCACTGTAAAACATTGTTGCGTTTTCAGAATTTTTTTTTTTTTTCGACCCTCCGCTATGCCATTCGCGGTTCCCCCTTCACTTAACGCCCCTAATTATGCACTTGTAAAATTCATTAAGCGAAATTCTCTTGCCAGTCGCCACAATGAAATCGCGAGGCTCCAGGCTTGACTGAATTTTTCGACCTAAAAATACAAAGGGTTCCGGTCGGGCTGAACAAGGTGGCATAATGAAACGAGCTTAATGACGGCTCGTGACGACCCACGGAATATACATAACGTAATATTGAATTAGTACCGAAGAACAAGAACCACCCCTAGACAGCGTACCGTAGTTCCTCTTATAGAAGGGGGTCGAGACAATTAATTTATGTCGACGTCATAACTGCTACGATTTTGGGGTTAGTGCGTGATACGCTTTTAACCCTTTATTCCGCGTACGTATATATTTCGCATATAAAAATGCATGCACGGAACAGATTCATCCCGAAAGGGGTGGTACAGGCTGCACGTGTTTACGAGGATAAGGATACCGAGCAGCCACTACGTGATACAGTCGGTTTCGGGTAATAAACGAGGAAGTTGCCTGAGAGAAAGGAACGTGTACCAGGTCAGAACAATTTCCTGACTCCTGATGGCTTTCAAACGCCCAAGTACCAAACGAATGACCCCGCAATCAGTGCAAGACCGACACATCGAAGTGCCTCAAGTCATAAATTCTTAAACGGGCTGTGCCAGGAACATCGGACAGGGCAAAAAAAGTGGACAATTTTACATGATTGTAAAAAAAAGGACAAAATTATGAACGTTAAGATACAAGTTTTTTTTTTTTAATGACTTCGCAAGCGACTATACGCGATTCTCTTTTACTCGTCACGTCCACTTTTATTTTTCCCTACAATTTTTCGACCAAATTATTTCCACTGGGCCGATTTAAAATGACTTTTCGCGTTTCACGCTCGTCAGAGCTTAGAGCTCCGACAAACAAGGCAATTAAAGAGTACCTTATCTTCCGGTGCCCTATCTACCCTTAGTTGGTACAAGAACCACTGCTAACCACTGTAGCTAAATACCGGTAGTCTCGCTGAAGTACCCCGCTTGGTTACCTTCTATCTTGAAACTAATTAAAAGTTGATGAAAAATTTTACATAGAAACGTTTACTTTCCTATGCACGGCCATTGTAGGGTCGTATGACTATACGGTAAAAAGAATTTCGTGAGCCTGGCACGAGAGCATATATTCGTTAGGTAATTTCTTTTTTTCGTAAAAAAATAAAAAGCATTTAGAGGCTAAAGAGAAAATTCAACGAATAATTTTATTCGAGTGAATTTTGGCATCGGAATATTCCGGCGGGTCGCTACGTGGATATATGACCTTTATGGAAATATCGGACTACGAACACAGGGAGCTATAATTGACTAACTTCACTCGAGAGAGTTCTCACGTCAGAAAGCCGCTTACTTAAGAGGCGACCACGAAGCTGCAGCTACCATCGAGAACGACCACTCTGCGGCACTTTGCGTACGGACCATGTAAAATCTATGAGTTTAAGTGCAGGTCCTGTATCTACTGACAATATACCTTGAATATATATAGATATAACAAGATAAATTTAAAATTATGAAATTATCAGGGCTCTCGCTTATCTTTGAGTATCGAACATTAAAATCTATTTTTTCTCTCCCATCGAATAACGTTCCCACCTTTACCTTTGTTTTCACGTAAATTGTTGTCTACAATCGTCCCACTGAGAATAACGTATTATTTTCCCCTCGAAATCCATAAGAACGTGCCTTTACGCCCGTAACGAAGCGTCGCGGAGTAACAGCGCAGTACTTCGCGGTAGGACAAGACCCAATGGATATTGCACGCTCGCCATCTTTCGAAGATTCAAAGGAATAGAACGCGAGAGACAAGGGAATCAAAGAAATGGGAAATAATAAAAGTTAGAAAAAAAAATGTACAAGGAGAATCCTTTGGCGATGCCGTACCGTGACAAAGACCTTATTCATTTTCCGGAACAGAGTTATTTCATTAACTTGCTACGGATAATGAAATATGACGGAAAAGAGTCTATTTTCTTTCCCTTCAAAGGAAATTTCTGAAGTGTTCTTCTTTTTTTTTTTTTTAATACAGATCCCAGCCATTTTGAGTATAATGCACGATGAAACGGAAAGCTAGTGCGCTCGAGTGACCCTTGGGATCTCTAGACCGGGTGAGGATCCGTGTCATCGTCGCGAGAGATACAAACATTTCGCTAAGCCCTGTTTGACAGATAAACAGAAGCTGTACACATGGCGGTGCCTCCCCTGTTTGCAAAGCACTTCTGTACGCTCTTCATGGCTCGTTCGTCACACCCAGCCGCCGTGTTTTCTCCAGTCCCTTGACTCGTACGCCGTTCGGCAACTTTCCAACCAATTTGTCAGGGATCGACACGTCCCACTCTAGGTCCAATACAGGCGTCAGATCCCTGGTATCCCTTCCCGAAGAACCACTTCTTCTTCTCAGCTATATCTCCGGGTCTAGTTCTACACAGTTTTTTTTTTTCCATTGGGTTTCATCCTTTTCCTTCTAGGGACCCGCGTTCCCTGTCCTCGTCGCACCTGTTATTATTCCACTTCGAGGACGATCCGCACTAGAAATTCCTGCCAGAACTCGGACGGGTCGAGTCTTCAGGATCCTTTGATCCTGTGAAAGCATCTGGAGATGAATTTGCGATAGGAAAAAAAAAGTCAAAAGCACCGTCCGTCAATTACAAGGGATGAGGTAGTAAAGCATGGCACGGTGTTGTTTTTGTTTCAGAAGTGGCGGAAGCGCCGAGAGCAGTGCCTCGGGTTCGAGAACCAGCCTGACGATGACCCAGGACGAGCCTAGTCCACCTACGCCCTGGAGGCAGAGGAGAAGAGCGTCTACCTACAACGAGGCACATCTGGACCGAGTCGATTCCCCGCCGAAGATATCGCGCAAGCGTTCCTTCAGCTTCCACGAGCAGACGGTCAGCAGTAAGCCCTCGTCTCGTAAAGGCTCGACCATCGAGGATGGAAAGGTCGGCCAGAAGAAGGTCTTCGACAAGATCGGCGATCTGTCGCTACCGCCCCCGTGCACGTGTCCGTATTTCGGGGAATCGTCCGAAAAGCCACCTCAGCCGTCTTCGGAGGTGGTGATAGTGTCCAGCGACACCCTGAAGCCGATTGGGAAAAACCTGGACATGGGTCTTCTGGGCAGATCGCGCATCGACGCTAAGAATTATGAAAGCTCGAGCTCCGTGGTGACCTGGAGAAGCGGCAGAAGGGGTTCGAGTCTTGGTAGCACCAGGACTTTGCTGGCTCCGCCCAGGGCGACACCCTTAAGAAGAGCAGCCACTATGAGAGCACACAATGGGGCTGCCAACCTTGCGGCTAAGAACAATTCCTCGTCGCCCTGTTTGCTGAGGTATTCGGGACCCGTTAGGGCGCATCACTCCAGAACGAGTAGCGTCGTCTCACGTAACAGCTCCAGACACGGTAGGATCATCCGTCTTGAGCAAAAAGCCACTAAGGTACTGGGTGTCGTGTTCTTCACGTTCGTCATACTCTGGGCTCCATTCTTCGTTCTCAACCTGGTGCCAGCATTTTGTCCCGATTGCGAGAAGAAGATCGATCATAAGATCATCGATCTCGTCACTTGGCTGGGCTACGCCAGCTCGATGGTCAATCCCATCTTCTACACGATCTTCAATAAGGTCTTCCGGCAGGCTTTCAAGAGGACCCTCCTCTGCAGGTACAGGAATCAAACCTGGAGACCATCCAGGTAGGCCCTGTCTCGACGACCGGAAGTCGTTGTAACCCGCGTCTAAAGGCTGATTTCGATTAACTCGACGAAGTTTATAAGGACTTCGCGAACTTCGCAACCAAGACTTCAACTATGAACTTCTTGTTAACCCAAAGAGAATACAACGAGATCCTTACAGCTAGGCTCGTTTCAAAGAAGACCTAAAATTTGGAAAATCGTTCTGAACTGAAGATTTCCTATATACAAAGTATTTTCAACGTATCAGGAATCGATGCAAGGTCTAATTATCGAATGTAATTATTGTTAGTTCATCCTCGAGCTGTGCTACGTATGCGAGACTGCCCGATCGCACGATGATCTCTCGACAGGTCGTTGACCTATGACCTCTGCGAACCCCATATCCATAATCTACAATCACGAGGAAGATTCCTGCGTTATATAATTGTTATCCTGTAAATAGCAAGCATTACAGCGTCTTTTAACGAAAAGTCAAAAATTTAGTATTAAAATTGAAATTAGGTAAAAGGGTCTACGAAAAACTAATTAGTCGAAGTTCTTTTGACCCTAGCATTGTAAATAGTTATACATATCACGAAAGCGTGCCCTTCCAGAATGTAATATGGCGAGTGCTGGCATATCGTATTGTATTATACATATATACACCAAGAATTAGATTACCGAAGTAAGACCCATGTAAATAACTGTATATGTATTGGAAAGCTTCGCTATATCATAGTAATGCGTTAATTCGATATTCCTTTTTGTTACCAATTATTATTACGTAGAGAAAAGAAAGATAGATAAGAACGATCGATTACGAAAAAAAAAGTCACTGATCGAGACTGCTAATAAAATTCCTAACTGACAAAAATATGAAGTATAGTTAAAAATCGAAGAATCGAGCGAACTGATTGATCATCAATGAAATACTTTGACGCGTTTGTTACATATCGATCGATTTATATATCAGACGAATTTTCGTCGATCGCTATAAATCAAGTGGAAGAAAACGATTATTTATCGTATTTACGTTTATTTGATTTTTATTTTATCGATTTTATGCGTGCAGTTTTTTTTATTATTCACTCTCGATCCTCCCTCTCGTAGTTCCTCGTGATTGATAATTGATAAGCGAGCGAACAATCTTCCCACTAGCGGTGCGTAACACGTAAGACGTTGGGACGTAGATATAGATCCGATTATTATAGCTTAGATAACGACGTTTATTTATTTAGCTTAACGGCCGGCCTATGGATACCTTATACCTTATGGACACGTAGAATATTTTGAGGCGCGTAAAATATGTACGGTAGTGCCTTACGCGTGCAGAGCTTTTAATTTTTTGAGACGAGTGTACCTGTGCATGGGTGAGGATGAATGATCTAACGAGCAAATGAATTAAATTAATCAATGACTATGAAATTGAGAGATGTGTGCCTAATCTGTAAATTACGTTGCCTGTTGCATCTGTCGAATTTGGTTTTTCAAATCTTCTTTTTATTCTCTTGTCCAACTACTATAAATGGGCCGGTCATGTTGAAAAGAAAAAAAAAATATTCACCAGATTGTTGAAGTTGTGTTAATTTAAAGTTGTTGCAAAAATTTAACGGTATACCTTTTTGTTCCACTTACGTATATTAGATGCTTATTGCATAATCAAAGATGTTAGAACGAACGATCCAATATTTGTAATGTTCGCCATTTATGACTCAGAGGTGCTAAGATCGTGTAAGAGAATGACATTAAAATTTGGTGTGTTTAGGTAAGAAGAGAAAAAAAAATGGTATATTCACGACTGTGCAGCTTATAATTAATCGTAGTGTAAATCGAATTAAGCGTGTAACGTAATAATTGAAATTCGAAACTATTATTCGAGTAACAGAGAGGCAATCACTTATTACAAGAATTAAAATAAGATTCGCTAATTAGGCAATGGACAGGTATACGTATCAATGAAAGAGCGAGCGAACGTATGAAGTTTCCTAAGTATCAACTAAACTTGTTCCTCTCGTTGATGAACGCCTGGAGACGAATTTTTGTAACTTTATCGAGCTAACAAAATAATTGGTCGGATAGCAATTTTGTTTCATTAAGAAAGACGTAGGACTAGCAGAGCACTGTAGCCGATGAAAATTTCACTACTGCGAACCAGGTTCCTAAAAGAAAAAGTCTGCGAGAATTTTTCAATAAAATGCAAATTACGCGGGTAGAGAATAGGGCCGAGAGTGCAGAAATGGGTATATGGGTTTTGGTTCGGAGTTTCCACCTATTTAAATTCGGATTGAACCTTGCGGAGCAGATCGTCGGTTTTGATTGCGCCCCGAGTTTGGTCCACGCGGAAGAAAGTTTGAAACTTTATTTTACATTTTCCCGTTAAAAATCAACCGAATGGAAATGGAGTAAAAGCCGAAAAACGAAATGGAGGTACCGGGAGTAAAACGAAAGGAAATAGGGGGGAAAAAAAGAAAATGAAAACTGGACGTATACGAGGGGACTTAATGCTGCGGATATGTTGTGCGCTTTTTTTTTGTTTCCTGAAGAAAAAACAAGTTTCAACGTTTGGAGTTCCTTTCACGTACACTTTACTTGTGATATTGAGTTTATCAGTGGCATATGCATGGTAACTCATACGTTAAATAAAAATACATATATTCTTTGCTAGTGCGTGACGTAACACGAATACGAAATAAAATGGGTAAAAAAGTGAGAGGAAGGGAGACAAAATTGCGAAATACAAGGAAATTCAAGTAACCGTGTTTCCTTATGAAAAGAGCAAATTGCACGTGTAGGGAAAAGTGAATTTAATTGATAAAGGAAAAATCGAATCGAAATGGGGTAGAAATTGTGCGAATGAAAATTATTCTGATAGATTTTGCAGGTTAACTGAAAAATAATGATAAAAAAAAAAAGAATTATCAATAACGAGACAGGTACGTACGATCGATGGACAGGGGAGAAAGTACGCTTATATCGTAGAGCGTGACACGTGAATCCAGATGCGATTTATCGATAAATAATATAGCGCGTAAGATCGATATATCAAAAATAAATAGTACAACTGTGCGAATAGATTTATCAAAGGGTTGCCACGTATGTTTGTCTATAAATACTTTTTCCTCTTTTTTTTTTTTGAAATTCGAAACTTTTGCCCTACGAAAATCTATGTCGCCGGTTCAATAAAACTGTATCATTAATAATATAATAATTCATTAGTACAGGATAAGTTATCGTAACGTCAACTAGAGCTTCTGATCCAAGAGCATACAGTGTAAATAAAATGAATTCGTAAAAACGTCTGTTTCACCATCAAAGCCTAAATCTTTCCCATGCCGAAGGTATTGGATAATTAAAAACCTTAGATATTAATTATCCCAAAAATTTTCTTCATTGAATTACCTAAAAATCTTCTTTTTTTTTTTCGTACGTCATTACGATTCCCGCGATCGCTGCTGGATCGATGATTGCATGACGTAATAAAAGAAGAAGAAACGCACCCCTAAAATTTCAAGTAATGAAAATTAGATAATTGATGACGCGTTTAACCGCGAGGCCTATTCGGCTGCCTCGCGAAGCTCGCAAGTCTAGATGATTAAAGAGGGGCTCACCGCGTGACGGAAGGAGAAGGATGCGAGGATAAGAGGAGATCGTACGAAAACCAGAGCAGCCGTTGATTAACTATTCAGCTAAGAGAATATTCCGTCCCGGCCGCCGTTACTCTTGCCGGTTGCGCACTTGCAAAACTTTTCCGGCAAATTCGTAAAGCGCATCTCGACAGTCGAGACACGTTGCTTAACACGTCTACGTGCCAGCGTTGTACGCGACTGCGTAACTTAGTTTCGAAAAACCTATTTCGCGGCTCTGACGAACTTTATTGAGTAAACAAAAAAAATAGTTTCCCCTTGATTCCGAAAAATTTTCAAAATCTACATTTTCCGCGCCACAGTTTCACCGTACATCGCGTACCGTCGTTTTACCGCGTATTCTTCGTATACGACAGCCTCGTTCGGCGCGTTCGATACACAACGTCGATTCGACCGGAAATTGTGTGCGGGCAATGGGGGGGTGACCTGTGACCTCGAAATTTCAAAAGGAACTCATCAAACCACCCCTGCTACAGTCCGAGCTCTAAATACGAGCGAATGGGGTGCTTCTGGAAAAAATCATTATCAACGAATTTCGTATCGAATCACCGTCCGGTCCATCTCGGAGAATCGATGCCGATAAAATTTAATACTTCCAAACCCTTAGAACCTATAAAATCCTTTGCTATCTCCGTTCCATCTCGAAAGTCTGTTCGACAGCCAGAACAAGGATCGCTACGTCATTTCGAATTCGAGGCAATCACTCGAGGGACACGAAAAAAAAAAAAAAAAAAAAATAGGAGCGCAAGCGGCCCTGAGCACGCGTCAAGATAAGAAGGTTTAGGTGACGAGGGCGCGTTCGGATTTTTGCCGGCACTCCTCGATAGTGACGTGTCTCTCCGAAACGCAGTTACCCGATTCGATAATAATCAGAGGATAACGGCCCTATAAATAATTTATCCCAGCCCCTTGGCTCACCCTCGTAACATCAACCACTCAATACAACCCTCGCGATTCCGAGTAACTTTTGTTACCCCGAGAGCCGCTGAGATCGATCCATATAAAAGTTTACGGGGCACTGCCGAGGACGAAGCGTTTTCAAAAGTTTTTAAACTTCAAGTAAAACGACTCATTTACCTTGATAAGACAAAAGAACCAAAGCTAATCCCACCTCCACCTCCAAAAAAAAAATTATCACTTCAAAAATTTCTTTCCACCAAAAATCCTCGCGCTAACCAAACGTGCTGGGTACCGGCAAGTGCATACCGACCGATGCACTTTCGGCAAAAAAATGCATCGTGAAAATGAAAAAAAAACTCAAATGAATTTTTTTGTTTTACCCTGAAAACCAAAAAAGGTCTCGAACATTTAACCATACCGCATATGAATTCCTTGAGTACCTGCAACTGCATCGTAAACGGATTAATGGACAATGCAGCGTATACAACGTGGATTGCACTACTGTGCACTACCGCATCGTTTGACGTTCGTTGGCTACGCGTGGATTTTACCAGTACGTAGTCAGACACACGGCAAGAGGTAACAGTCGATTCCAATAACTATGCCCAATACCGAACAGCCATTGGTTAATGCATCGTAAATGATGCACGTATGGTTACGCAAGAACGGATCGTTGCAGCCGGAATGCAAAATCCATAGCAACAACGTTACCCAAGAGGCACCGTGTACATGCGCGTGACGTTTTGTGCACGTGAAGAATGAAAAATCCAAAAATAATAGAAAGGACAAACAAGATAAAGAAAGAGGCATACATCATCGCGTAAGAATTTAATCCGACGGTATGAAATCGAATAAAAATTAATCGTATGACGTCGTAGACCCTAATCCTCGAATCGATCGATCGACGATAACGAGGAATGACAAATGATAAGGTCCAATATAGAAATCAGTTCTGAATAGCAGCTTAAGGATAATATCCTCGTGGACCAGCGATAGTTTCTGCGATTCAGAGACATTTGCCAAGATCGATCGGTACCTCGTTATGCGGGCCCTTTGAATTAATCTGTACCAAGTACCCGCTCGGAAGATACGAACGCGGTCAGGTTAGGTTAGGTTAGGTTAGATAATACTTCGGAAAATACGAGACGCTTGTTAATAACGAAATTCCCCGGAAATCTGCGCGTGCAACTAATTTCGAAATACGTAACGATCGGAAGCAGCTGTAACCCCAGGGAGCCTGTAACCATGTGTGAGAATGCTCATATGAGAATAATACATACGTTAATGACCGGCATGAGATCCTATACTAACCTGACAGTCAAGTCATTCAAAATTAACACATGAACCGTGCATGGGTTACACGTGCACATATGTGCAACGCGATGCTTCATATGTGATTACGTAATGAACTGAGACTGAAAATAAGAGGTGGGAAATTTTTTTCGAAAAATCCAAAAACTACTTTCCAGCGTGTAATCATCGATCAAATGAAATAAAGGTGCATTCACAAGATGCTGTCCGAACGATACCGTTGTTATGAAATTTGTTAAGGGAAAATTCTTATGTAATGATTTTCCGAAGGTAAATATCCGTTTGCGTTGGAATTTAGTTTAGAAGGTAGAAACGCCCCATTCTGGTAAACCGGCTGAGATCAGAGTGAATTATCGTTGATAGCAGTGTATACATACGTGTTAGGTATAGAGGCGCGATAACGTACACAATCGCCGAACCCTGTGTTGGCCCTTTAGTTTTTCGTTTCCCTTGTACCTATGTCCGAAGTAACCCCTGACCCCACGCACTGTTAAAGGTACCATTTTAAAAAGCCTCAGAATGGAGGCCTTGGAGCGCGAGTCAGTATATTCGGCTGACAGCTTGGGTTATTGTATGATGTATGGGGACCCTTTAATCTTCTTATACAGCCAGACCGAGCCGCGTTTTGTGCCTCTGCTATTGTTACGCTATACGTAAGGACTTCGGTATAATATAGGTATATGTTTATGTGTGTATATACGTGCACGCGTGCAAAAGCTTTTTGGATATATCTAAATGTATGTATATTGTATATACACGGAATATATCAGCTATTACGTTATGCGTAAGGACTTCTGTACAGATACAGGTATATGTTTATCTGTGTATATACGTGCACGCGTGCGTCCAAAAGCTTTTTGGATATATCTAAATGTATGTCTATTGTATATACACGGAGTACATCAGCTAAGATGCAGGTTCGCGGTGAAATGGCGAACGATTTCGAAAAATTCGAAGCTCCGTGTGGCAGCTTCACGCCGAACATAATATTCGCTATTATTAAGCTATATTGTTTTGAGGTACGCATTCAGTCAGATGGAAAAGTGTACATGGTGGCTGAAATGTATTTTACAATTTTATTTATTTATTCATATATATATATATATATAGAGAGAGAGAGAGAGAGGGCGTTTCGATTCATTCGACGCAACATAAAGAAGCTCCTGCACTCAGGTCAGGTTTTCAGAAATTTTAAGACATCTTCAAAAGAATTTCCAATTAGAATATTTAAAAAAAAAAAAGTTACAACGAACAGACGTAGTAAATTGTCAGCGAGGATTATTAAATGTTTCGTGAAGGAATTCCCGAAATTATCATTCGTCGAAAAGTCAAATTTACGTTGAACGTAAAATTTGCCCTAACCGGCTCATGCATATTGGATGAAAAAACCCAAAGAGAAAAAAGCATCGATCAGGATAACCGATGATCCTTGAGAAGCGAATCAAGGCGATTCACGGGAATCGACGTAATTTCTCAAGAGGTCCTTGTCGGGTTACAAAATAGCCTGGTAGAAGGGTGTGCGAGAGTACGAAAGGGGGAGGGAGAGGGAGAGGGAGTGAGAGAAGGGGAATTCTACTGTAAAATATATAAGTGGCATAAATGCGTATCCAGGAGAAGATTAATATCTTGGATTAATCAAGCAATTCGAGGAAAGTCGCTGAAGGGTGACGATATTCGCGAATGGCAACGCGAAACCGACCCCCCTTAAGGGAAGCTAATATGGGAAATTTCTCTTCGTTCCTAAGATTAGGACGATAATCTATAAGTCCTACCCGCGAAATCGATACCTTCCTACGTAAACTCATTCTTCAGTCAACCCCCTTCCAACCCCAACTGCACTTGAAGGAACCAAAACCAAAAAAGCCCAACCTGGAGTTAAGGGTGGCACTCCATTCGTGAGTTAATCGGACACTTTGTAAACCTGCCTTAAGCGTGAATTGAGGGGTAAAAGGCGTTTCTCTAGCGGCTTAACGAAATAAGGGTAGTAAAGGGATCAGACGTACAGGCCGGGATGTATGGAGACAAATGACAGACCCCCCCTGTACATTGGATGTCTAAGGGTGGAATTTATCGAAGAAACTTTTTCGATTTCAACGACGCGATTAAAGTCAAAATTTCTTTTCAAATAATCAACCACCGCGCAAGTGCGTATGGAAAAAATATTTTCGGGGTAATCTAAGGGCAATTCGCGACAGGTAGTGAGGGTTAACTTTAAAGTGTCCATACCGGAAGTACGTGGGAGATGTCGATCGAGTAAGTAAATCACGTGGATTGATAAGAATTCAGGACTCAAATTGTTCCCACAGGCACTTTATTCTAATTGGCGATTTTTTTAATCATTCACCAACCCATGGGAAGGCAGGACGATCGGAAAGTTACGAAAGAAATTATAAGGAATTTTCGGGCCAATCGTCGTCAAAAGTTTGGCCAGTCTTAGCGGCAGGAAAATCGCTTCCTCTCGATACGATCCTGACAAACGACTCTCTCCGTCTGCTCCGAGTCTATTAGGATTCGCCGATCGCCGTGGCTTCCCGCATTTTTCCTCAATCAATTTACGACCTCGCAGCCTCACGCGAATCGATATCAATCGAGAGAACTCAGACTGACGGAATCGTTTTAAACGCTATTGAGAGTATTAATCAAAACGGTTGAAAATGCTGGATCCTCTCGTGAACTGTCAATCGACTCGGAGACTGATGACTTCAAGATCGATAATAACGTCGTTTGGTGAACCGCATAAATATAAATGGATAATCGATTTCTTATCGTTAACCAGCATCCTTATCGGTTTAGCAGTCAACGATGACGTCTAGTTGCCAAGGTGTAATAATTAAGCCGTGCTCGAAGAGTTGCCTCGAGAGTAAGGACGGAGAAGATCTGGTATTTTTAAGGGATGACAAATTTTTTTTATGTATTTAAAAAAATTATTTCCAAAAAAAATTTCCAATGGCCTGAAACAGTCTGTTACGTAAGCAGCCCTCGACGCTCTTGCTCGAGTGTACAGCGGAAGTTTACAGACAGCGAAAAAAAAAAAAAAAGAAGAAACTTCAAGAATTTTCTCATGAGTATTACAAGATGACAACCACGAGGGGTTTGGTTACATTTTTTTTTTTTTTTTTTCCTTAGACGTATAAATCCAAAAAGTCACGATTCTCCACATATACAAATAGACAATATTTAATATAAAAATTCATATCTCTATTGCTTCGATAAGTGTGACGTAAATCTTCCCGCTTGCAATGCACTCGGGATTTATTATAATAGACTGAGATAATAGAATATCAATTAGAAATCTTATAAAATTACGAACGATTGTACTTTAATCCGATTACGCGAAGTGCAAATCGACGGATTCATATGTCTCGGTAGAATTTTCGCAAGCTGCAAAATTTACGCCATTCCCGCTGCGGACAAGGTACAGCCTAATAGCGAGAATGCAAATTCAGCTGAATCTTTGTCATTAGAGCCACCGAGCGTAATAGCGGGAATGGCCTGAAAAACAGAAATAATTCACCGTTTCTGAATTTCAATCTGAATGCAACACGGCTTGTGTATGCCGAGAGATAAATATAAAAGTGAATATGCGCGTGTACAGAAATCATAAGAATTTTCGCGAAAATGTTTTCACGGGAAATTTTCGTAAGGACGTAAAATCCCCGCAAAAAAAAAATACCAATAAAACTGCACGATTCGCAAACTTAAAAACTCCCCTGTACGTGACAAATGTCCACTTTGGTTCTTGCGTCAATCCCAACTCTGTACGTGTGTGCGCATATGCATAAAATCCACACAGGAGTCAAGTAAAAATTCGCACTGCTCGTCGATACTGTGTTTTGCATAAATTAATGCGTGATAATTGGCAAACAAGAACTAAAGCCTCAATTATAATTTTTAATTATTTTACAGAAATATAACCTACTCCTCGGTATCACCTGTGCAGATAAGCACATATGCCCATATACGTACACAGGTAGTCGTGAATTATTCGCGAACGATCGACTGACACGTTTTTGCATGGACGTGGAAAAAAAATATAAAAGAAAAATAACGAGCAATTTGTATGTGTCTGTAAGTACGAAAATTTTTCTCTGTACGCAGCACATGTGATGTCATAGAGGAATGGCATACGTGTGTACCACGTGTGACATGGGTGACCGGACGAAGAGGATACGATTGGAAACGACAGAAGAATTAATGGGGTAATCGAGTCGGAAGTCATTGTAGGTCGTCTTAATTTACGTCATATTCATATCGACATGTCGTGCATGAATCATATGTGGAATGGTGATTACGTATTTTCAATATATCAAACGTCACTTTCTCCGGCGATAGAGAAAGCAGAAAATTATTTTTTCACGAATTTCCTTTCGAAACGCGAATTTATCATTGAGAAAGTAATAACTTCGGTATAGGATAATACAATCGGTATAGGATTTTAAATGATATTAAGGGAAACGTTATCAGCCATGACTGATGATTCTGATATTTTCGTCGGATAATCATGACGCGCTTAATGAGTACTTTGCATTACGTTCGTTAGAAAACCCAACGAAGCGAGTTCGTTTATTTTTCGCATTTTCTCACGTCTCGTTGAACCTTGTCGAGCTAAATGGCATTATATATAATAATAATAACAACAACGTGTATTTGCAAATTCAATTCCTTATCTGTTAGATATGTTTTTTTTTAATTTCCGGCCATTACGGGTAATTATAATATTTAATAATTAATATAATATTTTTCGTGATTTTGACTTTGCACTCGAAATTAAACAGGAAACTACGGTCCATCGTCCCTCTGTAGAGGGAAGGCAAAAACTTCGATAAGGGACGATAATGAGAAAAGACAAAATCTCCTTGACCTCCTGAACTTTGAGAATCGAGCAGAAGCAAAGGAAGCGAATGTCGATGTCATCCAGGAAATGAGCTTCGAGTTTCGCGCTCTTCCGCTACTTCTTCTACGGTGGGCCGAATGATAAGGGAGGTTTAAAAAATGAATATCTAAAAATCTAAGAAGACTCTTTTGAAAAAAAAAAAATATAAACAACCTAATGTATAGCTATACAACGTGGGTTTCAGATTTATTGATAATATACGAATAACAATTGTAACAGGTAAATAACGTTTTCAGGTGATTCGATAGCTGCGTCTCTGTGTGCTGATTAATTCAATCGAGGATTTGGCAACAATAGCAACAGCAAAGTGGATTATCAAGCGCTGAGCTGCGGATGCGCCGCGATATAATTAAACCAGGATTACGAGAAGTGAATTCAATTTTAATATCGCTCGCATTTCTACCGAATCTTACGCGAGTACCCGCGCCTATATACGTACGATTAAGATAATCTGGGAAAATGAATAAAAGTGAAAAGAAGAAAAAAATCAAACCGTGACAAAAGCCCCACTATTCGGGTCAGGCCAAATGGACCGTGTGAGATATTTGAAAAAAAAGTGAAAAAAGTCAATTTCGAATTTCAAAAATGCACGACAACGTCAATGAAAATTTCGCGAAAATCGTAGCAAATAAAAAAACCAATTTAATCGCGCGTGCATAAAATAATAGCCGACAGGTAAATTATGACGGTCTATACCTACATGAACACTTCTGAAGAAAATAATGCACGGCCAATTCAAACAGTTACGGACTTTACGCAATTGATTTCCACCCCTCGATTATCGATTTCATTAAAAAAAATTCAGCTTAAGGATAAAACCCCCCAAAAAAAATTATACGAGAAACTAATAAAATCATTTCCTTATTATAAGTTTATTATGCACGCGTATAATGAGATTTCTCAAGGATTACAGTGTATGACGTGGCCGCCGTCATTTAGCCGGCTTACAGGAAACTGATGCAAACACGCGTCCCCGTAATTGCAACTCGAAATCCCACGTTCCTACGTGAACTCACGTACCGCCAGGCGACGCGTGCGATTTACGCGAGAGAAACCGAAATTGGATTACGACGGTGTCTGTACTCGGTCAATTATGTTTCTCAATCGAGTTAAGTATCCGAGTAATTTATATTAAAAGGACATTTAGCAGCACGACGAAGGTCGCCGTCCCACCGTCGGCGCACGAAGGTTCGTTAAGGCAGACGTTAATTATTTGACAGCGACGCGGTTGCATTTGCGAAGTCCGCGTCGGCAGGTGGATGGCGCATAATTCTCTGCGATGTTTCACGTAACGCGGGACGAGCGCGATTTCGGCTAATTGCAACGAGGATGCCATTCGAGTAATTGCAGGAAAATTGTAATGGAGCATTTCGAAAAAAAGGGGGCTCGAAAAACGTAAAGTACGACGTCTAACGAGCCCATGTGCTTTTTCGATAAATAATCGTAAAAAAAGAATTTCAGACACAAATTTACGCGGCACAATGTTATCACGAGGAAACAGGAAAGTCGATCGGACGATCGATTCCATTTAAATTACGTCAATTCGATCGACCCCACTCGGAGGTAGGTGTGAAGTCCATTTAATGGGAATTTCATGCGAAATTTACTGGTTATATGCTAAGTGCAACATGAGATTACTCCTGGTCTGTGTTAAATTGAAATTTAGTTTTAGAAAAGGTATCCCCCGCCTAACCCCACCGCTCATTAACAAAAAAAAATATATTAATACCACAGCATTTAGCACTTGTCACTTTAACGCAGTAAATACATCAGAATAAAATATTTGAATTTTCCCGCTATTATATTGAACGCACGCCCCGAAGCGAAGGCAACTTCACGTCGTACCTTCGACATCCAGCCAGAGTCTTCGTAGGGTTAATGAAATAATTTAAATAAAATTTTTTGTCATTAAAAACCAGAAATAGGGAAAAAGGCATAAGCCGATCAATTACGATTTTTATTTATCGTGAATTAATTAATAGACTTCTGTAATCGATAAAAATTTTAGCAGTATCGATTTTCGAACCCATCTCACCCTACTTGACAATTACAAACAACTTCTCGCCTGTTTACATCCGGCCCTTACGTAATCGATGATATTTCAGAATTGGTCGGCATATTGCGTAGCTAGTTGAAAGAACGTCTAAAACAATTTCCTCTTAGCCAGATACTGACAATTATTCATCCACCCTGTATAAGTAAACTGTGAGCCAGGATATATCGTAGGCTAAGTGTTGGCCGTGTGCTGTTAGCGTGACTCGGCGGGAGAGGGGACGAAGGGGAGGGATATTAACGCACACGTCTCCTTTAAGTGCACAGGGTGTAAGGGGAGAAATGTACTTGGAGTAAGACACGATTATTTACAAGGTACACGCCTGTGTTTAGGAGGCTTTTATAGCAATTAAAGCAAAGAGAGCAATTAGCAAAGCAATTTTGAACCGTCCATAATTTAGAGGTAGCATCAGTCTTATGGCTCTGTGCACAATTTAGTATATATACATATATTTATTGGTAAAAAAATCCTAAATCAAAGCTGGCAGGTGGAATAAATAATGTAAGAATATTACAATATATAGTGATTATCCTCATTGATAGGCTTTGAGATAAATAGTTCAGATCGTTGTATAAGAAAGCGCGTACGATGCGAAAATAGTTAAAAATGCAATAAAACGAATTGAAATTTTAAGTTTCGCATATAGATTGCATTTAAATTTAACTGTCCGTGTCTTGAGGTGCAACAGCGTGAAAATACGGGTAAAAAAAATTCCTAAAGGATATCACAATATATATGCGTAAGTACTAAGTATAAAAGGATATTGAATTAATAATAAATACTTTTAGTAGAAACGTGATCGCCGAAGCGGCAATGGTGCTCGAGCCAGTTGAGTTTTCCCCGTGTAAAAGACGGCTCGTTAAAATAGGATAGCAAGTGCCTCTGAATAATTTTCCTCGAGGGTGGTAACATCGAAAGTGGATGAAATAGATGGATAGACGGACGGCATAAGGGCGGCTGCTTATTCGAGTTGGACGTCTAATTAATTTCTTAGTATGAATATATCCCCCAGTGCAATTCACCAAATGAAATATTTCAGTTGGGAATTACTCGAATGCACACGAAAGAGACTTTTTCCATGAAAACGTGCAATCGGATAGACGGAACGAAAAATAAAAAGAATATCTTTTGATGTCTTTTCGAATAATTTGAATTGCATCATCGAGTCTGGGTTTGAAATATTCCGCGATATCAAACGGTACGAAGGCTTCGGTAGTTCAAATTCGGAAACGTTCACCGGCGAAGAGAGGAACAGGGTCTTGGGTTAAGAATAGATCGTAAACTCATGAACGGGGCAAACAATAACTATGCTAAGGTTGGTACACTCGATCGGGATATATAAATGCGGTCAGCCACTACACACGCTGTGGTATAACTTAGGATATCTGAACGGCGCGAGAGCCAAATAGTACAGCGGATTTATAGGAACTCATGGTAAAATAGGTAATACGTATGTAGTGCGCCGGTGCTGCACTCTGGCGATACGAGGAAGAAACATAGAGTGACTGACGGAGCAAATATTCTTGAGAATACGTTATATACCGAACGTAAGAACCGAACGGAATTGAAAGCTTGATAAAAGCCAAATTCTCTTTTACGTTGGTGCAGTCTCTGCCAGTACAGTTAGCCGCACAAGTTTTACGATTACGTTGAATTAAAACATAATGGCAAATAGAAAATTCTGTGAGCGAGTCATGTTTCTACGCGGAATGGATACTCGAGGCTTTAACGCGACGAAAGGTAAGACATGGCGAAATTAAATCTCTGGCAATGGCCAATTTCACAGTGGCCAGTTCACCCTCAGTTGTGAGTAAACCCTGATTCCCGGCGTAAAGCTCCGTACACACTTGCGACAGAACCCCGTGTAACATAACCGCATAATGTAACTATGACATTACAATCTTGGAGTACTCGTGCAGTTACATTACGTGGTTATGTTACAGGGTATTACCGCAAGTGTGTACGCGGCTTAAGGATTCGTTTTTTCTTGTTTTCACAATAATGAGAAAGCCCACACCACCGTCTTCTTTCATGTAATTTTTTTCTCTTCTAAACTGTTACCTTTCCTTTATCACGTCGGTACAGACAGATACGAAAGTATTACGCAAAGTCGTTTATTTTTCTTAGAAACTTCGTGCAACAGCAAATCGTTCACAGAGAGGAACTGTCTCCCGAGTAGGATTCACCAAAATGGTTTGTAGTTTTATATATATATATATAAACACACATAGAATGCCACAGCAGATACAATACATACTTATCTTTCAGGTGCACGCACACCAACGTTCCCACAGCAGAAAACTATCTCGCCGTCCAAAAAGCGAATTTATCTCAGGGAACGTAAATCAAGCTGTTAGTTGTTTTTTCGTTTCCCTCATGTTTTTTCTCTCCGCCCTTCCACTTATCTCCGTCAATTGTCTTCGAGTCGCGGAAACCGCACGTCCGTGGAATCGGAGAGCACAACAACAACATGTATATATATATATATATATATATATATATATATTTACGCTCGGGTAGAAACTCCTGATCCCGCATAAGGATTCTGCGACCGGGATAAAATGCTTCTCCCTTTCCGAAGTTTCTACGTTTCTGTCCGGTACAGGGAGACCGCGACTCGCTGGTCAAGATCGAGCGAGTGACCCTAATATGAAGAGGGTAGTGGAGTGGAGCGTGAAAAGTGAAAAAAAAAACTGAGCCACACGAAGAAAGAGATTTGACAGCCGGCATTCTTTATCCGAAAATGCATCGCAAGAAAAGTGCTTTAGCGAGGGCCGCCGCAGGTCCCGAAGCATAAAGGCAGAGAAATATACCAAGAGTGTCGGGAGCTGAAAGTTCGTTATGTATCACCCACTCGCGTGGGCGTGACCGAAAAATATGAAAATGCGAAAACTATACCGGGTTAAAGCCTGAAAATGGCCGTAAATTTATGACACGTGAAATGCGCTGATATGGAAAAAAATAAAATCAAAAAATATATTACATAAAGAAACAATAAGAAAGAATACCTCACAATTTAACCACTGAACTCATTCGCCACCTGGCATAGAAGCTAAATCTTCTCTAGCCGTGGTTTCTGAAGTCAAGAAGAACTTTTTTTAATGGCTTCCGTGCCTATACGTAGTACGGGGGAAAAAAAAATCTTCCACCACGGGAATAATGCGAACAGTTCATCTGCCTGGTCCTTTCAGACTGAATTCACGTAACGAGGTTACTTGTTTCCATAAGTGTCTCAAACACAAATCACCCAGTCGCTAACGTTACATAGAAATCGTGCCGCGGCTCTTGCACTGCTCCGTAGCTGTACAATTTACGTAAAAAGTATATACGACACACGTGAGCTCGTTCAAAGTCGACCTAAGGGCGGCTCCGTAGATAGCGACCGCTACACAATACGCAACTCGTTATACGTAGGCTCCGGCGCTGAAAGTAACTCGAGGGATTAACTAATGAACCGCGAGCGCGGTAACGGATTAGAAGAGGAGCTTTAGTAAAATTAGGCGAAAAAAAGAAAATCATTTAAAAAATGGATAGTGAAGAAAAAAGAGGGAAAAAAAAAGTGATAAAAAATCGAGAAATATCTTGATCATAAATTCTCGTTAATAACAGTCTCGTGCCGCTGCACGGTCATAACGCGGACTCCGGGGAATTCTTTTAGATCGAAGGGAAAGAGGAGGAAAAAAAATAAGGAACGCGTATTTATAGAAGAGTGAAATGATAAAAGAAGTTAATTACATCGAGAGTGCTTTTATGTCGGCAGACTGAGAGAACGCCCGTTAGAAAAAGTTTTCCACTGTCAATCCTCTCTCGCCAAAGACAATAAATGGTTTTACATTCGTTTCAATTGATTTGCTAAACATTATCTTTGACAAAGAAACATTGGCAGTGGGATATTTTGTAACTAACCTATATATTAAATACATTCAATATATTATTTGAAATAATAGCCATAAATTAATATTTTATCGATGTGAACCCGAACCAAGTATATATATATATATACATATCAATACGCACGATCATATACATATATATATATATATATAAAAGGTCATGTTCAAGCCATTTCCAAGATGTCACGTATTTCGAACGTGCTTCAGATAACCTCCAACTCGGCTTACAGACGATCAATTGCGATCCAGAAAAATTAACGCGAATAGCTTCATCCCGACAGACCCTCTTTAAAACGCGGCATCAAGCTTTACAGCGCGGTCAACTCTTTGAAGTCGTATAGCATCTATAGATATACACGCGGTCTACTCTAAAGAGGCAGAAATCAACGTATACACACCCGTCTGCATACTGAATGAATTACACAGGGAAAGGCATGAGGCCTAGTACAGTTCACCTTCGCGAAGGGCAATTAAGAAGCCTTCTAGTTTATTCACGAGACGGGCACTCTGGTTGCCCAATAAAATTAGGAGGGTAACGATACCCGCGCCACAAATAAGCCCGAAGATTGAAGGTTGGCAAATTAGCGAATTCATAAAGAAAAAAAAAAAAAAAAAAAAAAAAAAGTATAGGCTCGTGTGAAAAAAAATCACACTGCCTTTTCATTCTCCCTCTTTACCGGCTATATCTCGTGCGAGCGAATTGACTATCGAAACAAGAGTTTTCCATGGATTTCCTGCGTCCGTCCCTTTTGCTGTGACGCCAATGCGGGTGGCTGGATGTCATTAAAAAAAAAAAATTTCGGTGACGTCACCGCCAATTTAAGCTGATAAAAGTTGAAAATGGAAAGCATCCGTGCAACACCACGGCACCGGACAATGGCGTTGATTTGAAGTGGGAATGATGAAAAAAAAAAAAAAAAAGAAACCCCATAGAAAATCAGTGAGCGTACAGTTCTTCCTTTTTGATACGCTTTACCGTTGCGCAATATTTTTATGACCCGTCGTTCACAGGTAGACGCGGGTCATTCGGGGTCAATTTATTCAGCCCGGACTTCCGGTATACGTACGTATGACGTCGATCAAATCGATTACCCGATGGCACTGCAATCTTGTTATATTGGGATTCCTCGCAGTTGGGGAAGGAATTTCGTGGGTTTGGATTTATGGTTAACGATAATGCACTTGCAATATCCGGTAGCGTCGAATTCGAGATGCACTGTCATATCGTGAAATTGATTGCTCGACCCACGTTTCCAGGAGCCACCGCCGCGCCTTAGACGTATTTTTCCGTGTAAAAGGTTTACACGCTGTTCAGCAGCCTCGCGATAAGACAGTTTTGCTCTCGAACACGATAAAGTGCATTGATCATTCAAAAGGTTCTGGCTGCCGTCTTATATGGTAACTGTGTAACCCCTGACTGGAGTGCGGGTCTCATCCAGCCCCGTCGAAAAGACCTCAGACTTTAATCTTTCCGAATGATAACAAAGTGGCAGAACCGCCAAAGACGAGAGTAAAGGAATAACCGCGTGAAAAGAAGAATATTGTTAGATGAAAAAGGAAAAAAAAAAAAAAATTAAAAATAATGTACCATTAATAAACTTAGATTCCCGGACGACGGGAACCGTTCTGGCCATTAAGGGGGATCGGTGCGAAGGTTTTTTTATAATGATAAAATAATAATTAGATAATCGAGCAGCTTGCCGTTATCATTTCTAAAGAAGGGTATGAGCATTAGGAGTTATTGGGTCGGCACGAAGATATGTTACCGGGGGTTAGCTGAGGCTTGGAGTCTGGTCACGAATCAGGAGGTTCATCCAGTAGCCTCCGGTAGGTACCGGAGGCTACCGTCAAAATTAATTTACATTTATCCCTCAATTAAAGCGTTGATTAAAACCGGTCTAACCGGACCTGACGCGAACCTTATCTCCTTCAGATTAAGTCCCAATCTACCGTCGCAGAATCCCCCTAGTCAAATCATCCTAATGACGTACGAGACTCGAGATCCAACGGCTACGTGGGTGTGGCAGGGATTGGATGTCGCTGGCATACGGATGTGTTTCCGAAGGATACTTTCAGGAGCTGAAGGGGACACTGTCAGCGCGGTACGGTAAAGGACAAGTGGTTATCCTGGGGAGAATGTCAGGTGAAGAACGTAAAGCAAATGGGAGCGCAGCGAAGGGAGGACTCGTCGCGCGCGGTTAGCCGTCCGTGAAAAATTTCGGGATGACGTAAGAAAAGAAAAAAAAAAAAATCCTCCGGTAATTCGATGGGGAAGACGTTGCCTTCTGGGAATTTTGTTCCGAGTGGATTAAAAAGCCAAGGAGCTCGGGACGTTCAGGATACGCCGTCGGCTGTCGTCGGGATACGGCGTCTTGCACTTTGAGCCGTCAGGGACTACACGCAATTTTAATGCCACCCGAGAGATTCGCTGATCGTTATTCGTGCGACAGTCGTTCACTCTGACGCGTCCACGATTCTTCCCGTAAGAAGAGGTTAGACTACATATAGGTGCAAAGCAGTTTCCCTCCAGAGAATTAGTACCGATTAGAAATTTTCGTTAAACGAGATTTTCGACGAGGCTAATCGATTTCATTCGTTTTCTCGAGTAGCTAAGTTAGGGAAGAAAAAAGAGCATCGGATCAATGGGACAGAATGGGACGCGACGAGTAAAGGCACAAAAAAGAGGAAAAGAAAAAAATAAATAAACACGAGGACTCCCCATCACCGTTTCAAATATCTCCTCCCACTACGGGAGGTTGACGAAGTAACGTTCATTCTTGGAAAAATGAAATTGCTGCCTTAACGGTGGATAATAAAGGTGCGAATGCGTTTCACGGAAAGATGACACTTTTACTCGGTAGAGGGCTACGTGGAAAAAGTCGACTCGACTACTGAGGCTATACTATACTATACAATACTATATATATACAAGTACAATACAGTACCGCAAAATTCAAATTATTTTACAAAGCAAATCGTAATGCATTAGATTTAAGTAGAAGAGAATCTACTACCTTTCTCTCTCTCTCTCTCTCTGTTTCCTCTTTAAGATGCACGAATGTCTCACTCAGATACGCAGCATTCTTCGTAAAAATTCACTAAACGATAAATGTCGTTGACGGCATTTTGCCTGATAAGGGCCAGAAGGAGCAGAAGGGGCGGGAAACCTCAATCTTCCTTAAAATCCAATTCTCCTCGTGGGAATAAACGTCGGGCAATGGATGACGTTTCTCTCCTCCCTTCGTCACCCATGTCGTCATTTATACGTTAGCGAGAGCCATTTAAAAGGCTCTTATCATATACTTTTCATACACCACGTGTATATATATATTTATATATGTATATATGACCGAGCCCAATATTCTTCTGCTAGAGGTTCACTAAAACTTTTTTTTTTTTAATGCAGTTACCATCGTACACAAAAACTTTTCCAATTAAAGATACTGCAATTTATAATGCTTTTCTTTGTATACTTATATATCGCAAAAGTTGCACAAAGACTGCAGCTATCCATTAGAAATGCATTCGATCAAAAAAACTGGTCCATCGAGCTACGACTTAAGGATGTAAAAATGGCAAATTAAGGGGAAAAAAAAATCAAGATCAATAATACACTATGCGTAGTAATTTCTGTAAACAAAGTTCAAAAATGATATATATTCCGTATAAGGGCATATAAGTTAACGAAATAGAGATTAATTTGCAATTAAGTTGTCAAGAGTGACGTAATCTTTCGATCGCATCGGTAAAATTTTTCGTTATCATCGTAAATCGACGTTGTTTATGCTACATCGAATCTTGGGAATGAAAACAACTGATAACGAGCGAGATGAATTTCGGCGAGAATTAAAAAAAGAGGTCTATCTCATGAAAAATGTTATCAGCCTTATTTTTGTTATTCTACCTGCTGGAAAATCCGATACGATAACCTGACAACGAAGACGATACCGTGGATTATTTTTTATGTCGTTATCGTGTAATCAAAAAGATGGTAGCTGAGCCACAGAAGATGCAGGAGATAACACGAGAGATCAAGGAATGAGAGATTGAAAATAAATTTATTTTTATAAAAGTATTGGTACCGTTGCCAATACTTTTGAGCAGCAGTGTACATGCATACGTACACCGAACGAAATAAATTATTTTTTCTTCTATAATCCATGATGCCTTACCACGTCACTGCATCGGTCGAACTGATTAATTGACAATTAATATCAGAAACGAGAGCCAAAGCTAATTATATAATATTTATTAATCCCGCGTTATCGCTATCAATCCTGATAAATTCAAAAAGTGAATCGACAACGAGTACTCGATATATTAATCGTGAAAATTGAATAGGGTAGCCTTCAGGTGATTAACCGCAAAGCGGTCCCTTGCACTTCAGGCCTAATTGACTTGGCAAATGAACGAAGCACTGTGGAGGCTAATATGCATTGGCCAATTTCGCCGTTATCGACCGATCAGTGGGTTGGTTTAATCATAAGCGAATTATAATAGAGAATTGGCAACCCTGGAAATAAATGGAGTCGCGAACGAAAATGCTTCTATGGGCAGGTGATGAAAGTTACGCCTGTACTGCGATTAGGAAAAATTCATTATTTTTCATTTAAATGCTGACAACGTCGAGACGGTCATACGTTATCGGGTAAGGCTTTAAGACACTGGATTTTATTAATAATTAAAAATGGACTTGTTGGGCTGTTAGATAATTAAAAAAAAAAATCCAAACAACCTGTAACATTAAGTGATGACTTTTATCTCGAAGAATGTTCAGGTAATCGATAATAGCGACTGATTTATTGACAAATGAGAATAAAGTCGATCGATCGAATCACCCGGGAGCGATCAAGTCGATCGTCTAAAACTGAAAAGTTGTTGGCTGATTATGGAATCTCGTAAGATTTCAAACTTTTCTATAATTTAAGAAAAATTGATTTTCCGCGTGACAATAATTTCCTAAACTTCATTCTAGCCCGATTACAGCCGTTTTTGCTAATTAAACAGATATCGCTTCCGGAAATCACAAGAATCCTTCCTTCGTCCTGTCCCCCCACCCCCCTTCGCCAACACACTAGAAAACGACCATTAACTTTTCTACGCCCGGAGACTCAGATCCTTTCACTCTCTTCTCTCCCTTGAGTAATTTCGCGAATAGTTCCCATGGCGAAATGGCATCCACGTTCCGCAAAAGAGATTAGGATCCCGAAAAGAGTATAAACGAAATTTATGGGTCGGGAGTCCGACGATAGAACGATCAGAAATAAATCGAGTCGGATCCGTCGAGAGTTTTAGTCAGGATGGTCGGCCGTCTTTTTTCTTTTTTTTTTTAAATATTATACGTCATACGGTACATAGAACGTTTGGAAGGCAAAAAATTTAAAAATAAAATGCAAAAGATTGAAGAAAAAAATGCAAATTTTGAATAAAAAAAATATTTTTATATGCTTAATCCCCCGCTTTACCAAATACTTCAACCAATCCCCAAGTCCACCGATCGTCGTTTACCAGATATAAGCAAATAATGAGGAAGCAACGTTGAATTCAATAAAATATTTTTAAAAAAAACTGCATCGACGTAGTATCGAGTTTTCGAGAAAAAAAAAAGCGAATTACCTTAATTAATTGAACAGGGTGCCGCAGTGACATTGCAGGCGCGTCTGCAAACATACGGGCGAGATACAAGAAGACCTTTTTCACACACGGAAAATTGGAATATACGAAAAAGAAAAATAATAATAATAACATAATAATTCTTGATTAGAAGCAACCTCTTATCGTCGATTTAATTGCACGAAATTTTTCATTAAATTCCATTGTCTCTGGTATCCATCGATGAAAGTAGTCGTGCTGACAGGTTCTAAGTGATTGTCCATAAATCAAATATTAGTCGCTCGATTCTGACCAGAACGAGAAATTCGTACGTTCGCAGTGGATCAAAGAAACTTTGATACAGTCGTAGAAAAATGCTTTGATTTCCGGATTCGATGGATCAGTTAAAAGAGAGCGAAATTAAAATCACTAATTCATTTGGCATGCGATAAGATGAATTTGATAAAATGATTAATAGGTCCATTATTTATCACTTATCGCCTGCATTCCTATAAAACACGTGGCGCCCCCTATAACAAGGTACGTCCATACATACGTAACGAGGCATGATCGATTGACTGGTCTCCGTGAAAACAAAGGAAAAGACGAAAAAAAAAAAGAAAGAAAAATCGCAAAGAGAAAAGTAACGAGAATAATATTGAAGGAACAAAACGCCGAATACGCAACGCGACGAACATTACGACGTGACGTGAATATTTTCAGATGGAAATTCGTAAATCGCAAAGTTCGATTATAAAGGCGACCTCGCTTACACGTAATTTCCCAGGAGCTCGCCGAGACGTAAGCTCGTAGCTACGGAATTCGGTAAACGTACATCGAATCCATCATAAGGAATTTCCAGAGACATTCGCTATTCCTCATAATCAGTCTCTGCCCATTAAGAATTTTTCCACGTGACGGATGACTTCAAATTTCGCGGGCTTTGACTCCCTTCCAGACCAGTGGCGCCTATAGCGATAGAAATACCCACGGAACTCATCGCAAGCTTCCTTCTCTCCCACGAATAACTACGGCGACCTGATACATCGTCATCACTGATAACAGATTGACAGCTACAAAAATATTTAAAAACCGAGCCCCGAGTCCACATATTTTCATATAAAATAAAATCCAATTCATGCTTAGACCTGTATTTGACTCGAGGAAACTTTTGATCAAACACAGCGCGATTCAACTCAGATGGCGTCCAACGTGTTCATAAATAATACAGTAGGTACTCACCTAAACAGAAGAAATCCTAATCCCGTGACGGCAGCACGCCGAACGTCATCGTTGACATCAGATACCTTGATTAAAAAAAAAGGAGTAATTAATAAAAAAAAAATGATGCAAAATAATTACATATATTAAACAAAAAATTCGTGAAATAATAATTCTTGCATAAGCTGAAGAAATGATTACTTACGGCAACGTGAAGCAGCTTCCTTATTGCCTGATTATTTCCGGTACCGCAGTAGGCCATAGCCAAGGTATACATTCCGCTTCTTCTCAAAATTGGATCCTTGTCAGCGCTCAATGACGTCACCAGCGGATCGGCCTCCTCAAGACGGCCGTACATGGTGAATGCGATGCCAACGGCCAAGCCGCGTAGAATCTTTTCGTGCTGGGTCTCCTGTGCGTACTGCCGAGAGAGGACAAAAAAATAAATGTAACGAGTGATTTTTGGATTTCTTGGGGGGTAAAAAATTTGTCATGTCAAATTTTGTATGTACGTTATAAAATGAAAATGGCAGCCAACGATCGTAAGCCTTCGACGATATCCTTCGGGCGATTATCAGGGCGATACATTTTACTGGCGACCTTGTTAATAGCCTGTGAACGGGCATTTATATCGGGGTACCTTATCCTTGAGTCTCGTCTGTTCGCTGAATTTCGCAGAACATAAGGGCTATTCCCAATTTACGACGAGACTCACCTTTATTGGACATACCTATATCCGAGCACGTTCATTGGAATCGCGGTGAACGATGATCAGGATCGTCCGTGAGGAATTACCAATAAATATCTAAAGAACCATTACTGGTATGCCGTAAATGGCGATCTTTTTCTACGGATAAGGGACGATTAGATAAGGAAAAAAAAATTCTTTTTTTTCTCTTGTACGAAGAAATTTACGATATCAAAATTCTACATTCATAAGATGTCCAATTTTTCTGTGCAATTGTCCGAAATTCGTATATCTTGAAAGAGGACAATTTTTTTGAATTAGAAAAAAATTGTTATATCCCAATTTTTCGAATTGGTTCAGTTCAAGTGATAATGCAATTGTATATCTGTGGAAGAATCGTAAAAGTTTCTTTATGTAGAATTTAAAAGGAAAATCTCATATTCAAAATTCTACGTAGGACAAACACGTAATTAATGATCGTGCATGTAAGGGAGCAACAATGCATATTTTCCTGAATTAATTGCGTTACTGTGACCCTTGCCCTCTGTTGATAACGATTGAAATCTTTTTCCGTAGATTGCCCTTTAGTTGGGAACTGGCATGGCTTATTTATCAAAACCCTCTTTAGGCATGCTGTCTTCCCCTTTTGTTTCAGCATACTTTTTCTCCCGCTTTTTTTTTCACAAAAAAATATATCCCCACAACGAATCCTTCAGCGGTCCCTGTTAAACGTGGGAATTGTTTCCAAATTTACGTACGAGCGACAAAAAAGAGGAAGATAACATGCCCGTCAGACTTCCAAAATTGGGCACATTGAGATACGTAAATAAAAACAAAATACAGGCTGATTATCAATTTTCCACATGAAAGAATAACGAAAGAGAAGATAATGTAATTTGCAAAATACATAGCCACCCACGAAAGTATTTCGGGGGGGGGAGGGGGGGGGGGGGGCTAAAAATGTTTCACGGCCAAGTACAAAAATAAAGATACCCAAGAGAAGATAAAACGTAGATAAGTCTTCCGCCGGAAACTTACCTAGAAGCCCCGGTAATTTCCGGTGTTTTCAAAAGTTTCGTGGACCAAAAAAAAAAGAGAAAAAAAATCAAACGAGCAAGCTCAAAAACTTTGTCGCGACTATCCATGATATTTTAGGTCATCTCATGATATAAGTTATCAAATTTACATTTTTTTCTCGAAAAAAAAAATATTAAACAATTTTCATCTGCCAGCATGATAAACAGCAAAGCAATTATGTAATACCCAAAACTCGTCGATGACTGCCAAATTATGAAAAATACTTTAAAGACAATTATCAACAACTCGAGTGACGTCTTCCGAAGGGATTAAAAAGTAAATTCCAAAGAGAATCTCTGTCGATAAAGATCACATCGAAAATCACAGATCAATAAAGTTATATCACAGGCAAGACATGCCGACAGTACGAGAAGATTTTTTGATATACGAGAAAATGATGCTTTAATTATAACGAAGAAAGCCGACCTCGAAGGAAATTTAAAAGGACAAAGGTGACTTCAGCGCTCGATCTATCAAGAGGGTCCCGAAGTTCCATAGTTGAACAGCCACCGTAATATATTTTTCGAGTCGATCGATAAGACGCTGAAAAGAAGTTCCTCCGATTTGGCTTCTATGCACGTTGCGAATAAGTCATATATTTCGTGAACTAAAATAACGATAAAACTAAGTATTCCGAAAGCACCAAAAAAAAAAAAAAGAACTGGGCAAGTGCCATTAACCTCGCAGTACTTCAAGTATATGCTAAACGAGTGAAAGAATGAAGAAAATATTCAAAAATATTTTATATAATTAAATTATATCTGCATTATGATAATACGTATACGAGTCCGTACCTGAAACTTTATGAAACCGTTGGTAGTAATATTTCAAGAGAAAGAGTCAATTCAGAATGTAATTAAAAAGTTATAAGGACACCGAACGAGAGCTTAAGCGATCAAGGGTTTTAATTTTGAGTACTCCGATGGAATTGAATCCACAGGATGACTGGGCCAAGTCGATAAATTCTGGGATAACTCTGTGTCTGCGAATAGACGCTGCCGGCGTACCAATATGTATAGATTGAAGCCGTCAGGAACATATGGAAAGACTTAACGGGTTGGTAAATTGGTAGATTGATGGGTATTGGTTTATACATATAAGCAGATAGATAAGTTGGCTGGGGTGTTCAGGTTGATGAGTTGGTACGTCTACCTGAGAACGAGTAACCCCAAGGTATAAAGATCAGGTTGAATCGACTTTCTGATAAGTTTTCAAGAGATTTTCAAGGGCACGATTTGCCTGGAGGGACCGTTACCATTGATTTTACTATAAACTGACGTATAAAATACGGTAATTCGTGTAATCGCATTTCTACGCGAACGTGGAAATAAGACAACGTTTAGAAATTTGTTTAACGAACAATAAATGGCATTGTTATCGTATTTTGATTGGGAACGTATTACTGGGTAAAGCGGTAGATTCCATGATACTGGAATATTCCATATAAGCGAATCCAGACGATTCACTTGAATTAGACTGTTGAGTAGTTCTTGAGTAATTGGTGGCATTTTGTACTCTGATTTCGAATCGCAAATTTTTGCCATTTTATATGACTGAATTTTGTGTCCTTTTGGTATCTTCAAATGTACGACTGAATATTTGCATAATATATATATAACAGGTTATATATGTATATTGGTCACTCGTGTTCTATCGCAATATATTTGTCTGAAAAGTAGAAAAACAGTGGCTTTAACAGGGATTAGGGTATAAAGCTGCGAGACTGTACTATGGAAAATATTGCAACGACCTGATTTCCGGGTAAAACGTGATTAGCGAAGTGAAGTCTTTGGGCCGTAGCGAATCCTAATTTCCGGTAAGCTTTGGCGCAAAAAAAAAAAAGAAACAATTATCCGGAAAAATTTTCTGTAATCTCTTTTTCCACCAGTTGGCACATTGTTCGCATCATTTTTCTTTGTTCACGCTCTCCGTCCTTCCATTCTTCTTACTGAAATGACGTTTGCGCGCGTGCATCAACACCGCGGCTTTTGAAAGATTTGGATTAAACGTGTTTTGATCGGTAAAGACGCACAGACGTTATCGTGCTACACGTGGCTTATAATGGATCAGGCAAAATAAGGTAAATCAGTTACGAAATACATTGAAAGAATAAATGTGAAAAATTTGCTCATCGATCAAACGATAAGAATCATTAAATATACTATCAGATCGCGAGTTTCTAGACAGAATCATATAAATACCAGAAATGCGAAATGATTTTAACAGTCAGCAAAGTGTTTGAACTATTTGGAGAGCGTGGCTCCTCGCTTTACTCTAGAAATGAAGGTGCTTCTTGTACTGGCGCTCGCCATTTTGGCAGTGGGTCTGTAACATCATTTTATATAATAAATCATAAAAAGAATTCTTTCGATGAGAACAAAATAAAATTTTCTACCGACTGTCTCTTGAACCCATGAACTGATTCCAGCCCATGCCAAGGAAGAGGACCACGACTACATGTTCTTCCCTGATGGTAACGGCGAACCCCATGTCATTGACCTCAGAATGTCATTAAAATCCGTCGATTTGGAAACGATCGAACGCAGCGTGAACAGCATAAGCTTCACACTGTACACCAGGTAAAAGTCATAAGAATTGAAAAATCTTGTATTACAAAGTTGATAAATTTTGAAATTTAATGTGTATATTCCTTCACTCCAGGAAAAATCGTCAGGGTGAAGTCCTTGTCCTAAATGACAAAGACGGTCTTGCGAATAGCCAATTTTCAGCCTCTCGTCCAACACGTGTGGTCACTCATGGATGGAAGTCTTCGAAAGATTCTGACGTTTGCAAAGTAATCGTGGATGGTAAAATTAATTTTTATTCATCCACTAAAGAACGATCACGTCAATTGGCCTTGCGTTAAATGCCATTTCCTTTTAGCCTTCCTTAAGAAAGGCGAGTACAACGTAATCGTCGTCGACTGGAGCGATATGGCCTCACAACTCTATCTGGTCGCTGCCAACAGCGTCGACAGAGTGGCTAACCGTGTCGCTAGGTTCATGAATTTTCTTCAGTCTGCAGGGAATCTTAATACCAGTAACCTCAAGATCATCGGTCACTCTCTTGGTGGGCACATTGCTGGTCTCTCTGCTCGTCGAACTTCCGGAATTGTTTCCGAAGTCGTCGGTAAGTCGTAACTGTGAAGCACGTGGATGCGTTATAACAGCTAAGTATTGAGTAATTTTTGATAATGCGCGACGCTTCTCTTATTCAGCTCTGGACCCAGCACTTCCGCTCTTTAGCGGTTCTGGTCCTGGCAGCAGAGTCGACGCTAGCGATGCTGAACACGTTCAGGTCATCCACACCAACGCTGGTTTGTTAGGTATGTCCGAAGCCGTAGGAACTTCGGATTTTTATCCCAACGGTGGCAGCAGTCAGCCAGGATGTGGCCTGGATATTGTGGGATCCTGTGCTCACTCCCGTTCTTATTATTTCTATGCTGAATCTATTGATAATCCTTCTGGTTTCCGAGGCACTGTCATTCGCAGCGGTTCTTCCGATATCTTCTTCTCACATGGCAATGCCTTCATGGGCGGATCCCAACTTGATCGGCAGTGAGTATCCAGAGAAATATAACATTGCAAGCCTTATTTTTTTTTAAAGCGCACAGTAGATTTTTAAAAACTTGTGAACAATGGTTAATTTGATTTTTGTCATTTTTAGGGCTAATGGCAGCTACTCTCTTAGCACCAACCGCAGACCTCCCTATGCTAAAGGATAAACTATACCACGGATTTGTCAAAAGAAGTTGATTTGAAAACTTAGGATCCACGAATTCCACTAAAACTAAATTCTTAGATTATAATATTATAAGACCCTAATAAACCTGCTATTGTATTATCGATTTGATTCTCTATGTTTTTACCTGCCCTACGATATAGTGAATATCTAAACGATAAAAGAACTTGAGGACAAAAACTTGTCAAATGAATATTAAGTAATGATTATGGACATTGACTTACCGCAACCATATCTTCAATAGCCTGAGTTGACTTGGAGCCTAACATAACCATTCCCATAGCGATGCCAGCTGCTTCTCCCGTCACAGCATCGTCTTGATACAAATTGAATTTCAATTGTTCATAAACATCCTGCCTGTGAGATCCCATAGCAGCGAGACCCAAACCGAGACAACCACCATGTCGTACCATCTTAACAATTAAAAAAACACCAATCAATATTTAAACTCTCAAGGACAGAAGTCTATGGAAATACGTGAAACAGTAGTCTTACCTCATTCTGGGCATCCTTAAGTTGTCCCAGGAGATAATCCGTAATGGCAGCGCCGTGGTTAGCATGAATGAGACCTAGTGCATAAAGGCCACCTCCTTCGGAGTAACCCGCACCAGCGCCCGTGTCGCGTGGTAAGTACGATTGCATCAAAGCAAGAGCCTCCTGTTCATGACCTCTATGAATTACGCCCAAAGATGCGGTTGCTGTTAACTTGGCCCAGTTCGTAGCCCTGGCGAGCCACTCTAGATTATCTCTGTAAAAAACGAAATGACATGAGGATACTAAATAAAAGAGAGAGAACTCGAAAATAAAATCAAGGGCAAATGGATACCTGAGAAACTGATCACTGGTAGTTCCTGAATGCATAAACGCATTCGCGATAACTGTAGCAGTATGACAAATGGATACTCGTATAGCATCCTTAGTATTTTTTAGAATTAGCATATCCGTATGATTACTACGGATGAGGAACTGAAGATGTAAGTCAATCGAAACCTCTCCGCCTAAAATACTGGACAGTGCATCGACGCGCTCCTGCTGTTCGCGTTCCTCTGCATTCTATAAGACAATATTAATATACTAATTTATAAAATTGGATAGGATATGACAGTGAAAGTTGTGGGAAGGTATACTTTATATAAATTTAATAATTAATAATTAATAAGTTGCTTACCAAGCTATCTACACTACGCTGTGGCTTCTCTTCTATCGCAGCAGGACTACTATCAGTTTCAGTGGTGCTGGATTCAGAGGGTACGTCTGCAGTAGCCTTAGCTGCTGGCTTTATTATTGGTTTGACCATGAGAGCCGCAGGAATGGGAGCAGTTGCTCTTAAAGCCTGCAGGACACGTCCTAGAAACTGTTGCGTAGCAGATTCGTAGAGATCAAATGCGATTTGATATGCCATTAAAACAGAATCCTGGGATCCTTTGCTCAGTCTATCTAATAACTCGGCAACGGCTAATGGATCGTCGAGGAAGATCAGGCACTGGCACATGTTTACGTAGTCTGGGGTTCCAAGATTGTGATACAGATTCACTAGACAACGTAGGACAGTGTTACGAAAGCCACGATTTTGGATGAGGCTCATCACAACTTGGAAAGCGTAAGAAAGCATGCCACAGACATCATCCTGGAGAAAAATGAAATTGTTGAATATAATCATATTGATAATTTTTCTATGGTGGAAAAAATAGTGTTTCATACTGATTGCATAATGGCAGCTTCGAAGATATCCATGCGTCGCGTTTCCAGTGCGAGACCCAAAGCCTGACGGTATTGACTGTCATCCAAACATCGCTGGAACATACGATTCACAATGCCTTCGAGCCTGGGATCTATTCCTTTACTACCAGCAGTCAATTTTCCCTCGACTTCCAAGACGCGTTGTTGGGTATAATAATCGATGCATTTTGCTGTAAAGATTTTGAATTATTGTAACTTAGGCTTAGATTGACATTTAGGGAATAAAGGATTTACGGCAAAGGGGATAAAAAGTTAGTATGAATGTTACCGATGGTAGTGTCAACATATTCATTGCGGGCGTTGACATCAAATAGTTCACCAGCTCCAAGAGCATATGTCAAGGAATCTTCGAAACTACCAAGGTGATAGTACACCTTGCTGGCAACCAAGGCAGCCAACTCGTGTTGATTAAAAGCCTTGTCTTCGTGAAGAATTTCACTGTGGAAGAAACATTTCTTAATTGTACTACAAAAAGAGTGGAAGTTAATACAATGAAAGTATTATATTTAAGTTAACTAAGTATATTTGATTAGAAGCAGGAACAAAACATAAAGAATAACCACGCAGGAAGAGAAGATAAACAAGAGCAGAAACAATGTACACAAATACAAGTTTATTTTAAATAGCCAGTCTTATATCTCAGTCTTATGTGCATTTTTCCATTTGTTCTTAATATTCAATAATTTGAAATCTATGATATTCCATACTCAATCACATATGAAGGATTTGCGTTAATACCAGATAAGTTACAGAAACAAATATTTTTAAAAGCAAGGAAGCAGAATTTAGTATGCCTGTTATTAGTTCATTATAATGATGGATGACATACATTTTTTCGATTGCTTCTGATATTTCTGGCCAAAATTCATCCACAATCAGGTCTAATTTCTTCAATGCAAATACTTTCAGCTCCGGCATGGGCTCTTCCAACAGGGAGATAATACCAGCTGTAAAAAAACACAAGTATTAAATTAATTGAATAATCAACAGTATTACTATAAACAAGTAAACCGGAAATGTCATTCTATCGATGCAGTGAATATGCATCGTTTCTTAAAAAGTTGTAATATGTAATGAATAAATTAAAGAAAAATGATAATCTATAAATAGGATATACGTTTTTTTAAAATATAGAAGTCGTTTCGCAAAAGCCAATCATATAACTCCAATAACTACAAAATTTATCCAGGTTATGGCTAACATGATTTGCAAATCATGATCCTTGTGTACATGATTATTTAGCAGAAAATACTTTTATAACAGAAACATCTGTTATACGGAATTATTCAACTGTACAATATATTAGAACAATTTATCTTACCTGCGGACGTGATATTCATGTTGATTTATACCGTTTTTCGGATTACTTTCAACAAGAGATTCACAAGAACATGAAACGGTGAGACGGAAATCTCACCCACTGAAGTTAGTTGAAGTTGTAGGTAGCCAAGCAACTCATTTTCAATGCTGCTATCTAGTAACTTCATTTAACCCCTATGACATCAGCTCCTAAATTTATTGTTTTCTAAAACCGAGGATAAAAAACACAACATTATAATACTTAATAAATTAATAAATATAAAGCAAATCATGACAATTAAAATTTTGGATTTCGGACAAGTAAAATAGTATTTTTGTAGTTCCATACAGTAATTTTGTATTCCTATTATGGTACTTCTTTTACACTAACTTCAATTCCGTTGTAAATGACGTTTCCAAAATTCTGTATTCGCTTGTGTTATTCCCAACGTTTCCGTTCAAAACAGTTTGGTAAATAAATATCTGCGATTATTACATAAATAATTTATCAATTAAGGCTGCCATAATGGCAGAAAAAACTAAAAGTATGAGTCACGTTAAACATGTTCCAAAAGACGCACAGGTTATAATGTCTATAATGAAGGATATGGGAATAACAGATTATGAGCCAAAGGTTATAAATCAACTACTCGAGTTCACTTACCGTAAGATCTACGTTATTATTCACCCGTTAATGTAATTGGTATTCCTCTAACAATACTTGTTTTCTAATATTTATGTGTTTCATATACAGTATTTTATTTCAGGATACGTTACTTGTATACTGGATGATAGTAGAATATATGCAAACCATGCTAAAAAGAAATTCATTGATTTGGATGATGTCAGACTAGCTGTTAAAATGCAACTGGAGCGTACTTTCACAAATCCTCCTCCCAGAGATGTATTGCTCGATGTAGCAAGAGCCAAGAATAATATTCCTTTACCATTTGTCAAGCCAAACAATGGTTTACGCCTTCCACCAGATCGTTATTGTTTAAATGCTACCAATTATAAGTTGAAAAATGCATCAAAGAAAATGGGTGGTAAAGCTTTGCATTCGCTAGGACCTAATAGTCTCACCGGTGGACAACCAAGAATTAAAGTGGAGGGTAATAAAGCAGGATTGTCTATCGTCAAGAGACCAGGGACGCTTGCCACAGTTGCTCGGACTCAAGCAATCTCCATACCGAAACCCGTTTTCAAATTTTCTACAGGTACATATGTATTTTCAATTAACAAAATATTTTATATAAAAAGCATGCTATTTAACTTTTTAATTATTCATGTTATTGTTTAGATTTACAACATACCCTCCAATCCCAATTCCCTCTTCCATTCTACAACATTTGTATAAGAAATCAATCCTGTAAGAACATCGTTTTTGAATAGCATTGTATAATATAAATGATGTACGTGTTGTAACACAATATTTGACATAGGCACTCCGGGTGTGGCTGCAGTAAAGAATCAAGCTGCCAAACCAAAAATACAAATAACATCAGGCCAAGCAGTACCAGTAATAAAAATGGAAACCGACGATTCAAGTAAAAGGAAAAGAGAAGACGACGACTACGATGCAGTGTAAAAATAAATCTGCTTCATACTTGAACAAATGTCATCTCATATTTTTCAAAATAACGTATTTTCAAGTACAACCTGTATTATAATTCAGATACGTGGCGATTAACTTAAATAAAAAGGAAAAGAGTTATCCACAATTAAAGAACCTTTATTTATCGTACACCAAATTTTTTCTAAAACCTCATGGCAACTTCATACTCCACACAATATTAAAACTTATCCTTCTTCCTCAGAGGGTGGTTCATCCGGTTCCGTTTCTTCTTCCGTTAAAAATTCACTTTCTTCCGTTGCGTCCTCTAAAGTTCCTATCATTTCCTTCATTTGTGTACTTTCTTGTTCATCTTCGGGAGCATCTATACCTTCTTCTTCCTCTTCAGTTTCCGTATCCGTAACATCTTTATGCTCCTCTTGCGGCGTCTCCTCCTGCACTTGAGCAAGCGAATCGTCAGCATTCAACGCAGCGGAACTTTTGGAAACCTTAGCTTCGACCTCCATTTCCGGTTTTTGCGTTTCCGTCTCTTCAGCTTGAAATTCCGGAGGTTCGTCGCTTGGCATAGATTTCATAATTTGAGCGACATTCTCTTCGTCTGGTTTCTTAATCTTTTTCTCTTCCTCGCGAACACATTTCTTTCGCTCCATCGGTAAAAACAGCTTAAACTCCTCAGGAGTCTCATCCTCCGTATAAAGTCTGTATTATCATTTGATCATTAACATTCCCATTCCCGCGTGATTACGCTATACATAATTATCAGCTTATATTTATGTAAACTCGCCTATCAGCAAAATATATGCGACGAATTCGACAATTCGCGTGTATTTGCAGTCTCGTGGTTTCCACGTAATTCGTGCCATAAGCTCGTCGTGTAAAATCGGCCAGATTGAATTGAATTTGATTCCATCCGCCGGAAAGACCAATTGGCATAGAAGTAGAGAACGGACGTACCTTAGTAGTGCTTTGAAAATTACTAACGCGAAAGCGTCTGTGCATATTCTTATCATCCAGTATCTAAGAACAATTAATAATTACAAAAAGAAATGACCCTACGATTAACATTAGCCAAATCATTACCGTGATCTCGAACGTAAAATATTTCTTCATATTCTTTATGATCATTATAAAAAAGGGTAGCATTATTCCCAAAACTTTTTTTTTGTCAGCTGGACAATAGATAAACGTCGTGGACACGTTGGTACCAGCTATTTCAAGCGACAATGATTTGACTTCGTCATCGGTTACGCGTCTTATGTAACCATGCTTGACCTATAATAAGATTTATAAAATTCAATTAAAAATTAATTTTCTTTACATAAAAAAAACCCAAAAACTAACATGCATGCCCCAATTTGCTAACGGCGAAGCGCCACAGCTGTACAGGACAGACAAAAAACCGCTTTGATAAGAATTGCGATACATTTTCGTACATTTATTTTCTGACAAGTACAATTATTTCTGACAACTATTTTTCACTACTTGCAGGTTATTAAAAAACAATATTTCTCGCTTGACGTTCGAACGTCGAACTGTCAAATTTTTTGAAAACAATCAGAGCTCCATACGTCGATTTATCGACGTTAAGTAAAATTCTCTTGTCTTCGTGCCAATGTTCACGTCTATCGGAATTATTCATTGATCCGTTGTCATCGAACAATGCAAATTCATTCTGAAATGTATTCGTATCTTTAAAAGATATCAAGTATCATGATATCCAATTTTGTATAAAGTTCTTCCGCTGTTTTCTTACGAAGGAGAAAAAAACGATTCACTCAATCGCTCGAAATAAGTTGATTAATGCGACGGTCCTCCTCGGCCGTTGTAAACTTCGGCAATACAAACGCTTCCGGCGGAAACCCCACACTGAAGACACGATCGACTCTCACGCCGTCGATTGCAAATGCCTGCATCATTGCTATGTGCATGATTTCCTTATTGAGTTGCTTAATAATTTTTTTCTTAGTCCTTTGATAACGTCGTCGGCAAACCACGTAACTTAAAACAGAAAAGCAGAGGCAGAATATTCGTAAAGAGACAAAAGTGGCGTCAGGTCAATAATCATAATGCTCGTAGCTTTTGAATTGCACGAAGAAAAAATTATAAGAAAAAAAAAACGACACAGGAAACAACGAAGTATAGTCGTCGATTGTAAGATCCAAAAATTAAAACTAAGAACAGTGATAAAAAAAATTTAGAAAAATTTAAGATATTAAATTTTTATACCAAAAAAAGCTTCGGCTTCTTACTATGGAAAATTCTTCAGACCAGTGTAACTGGGATTTATAGATACGTCACTCCTGTAGAGTTCCGGATAACATTTCATATGCTTGGTTCGTCTTTTGTACACTGACGCTTTTGGCTGTTGAATTTCATTCGGGGGAAGTACAGGATCAAAGGATATATCAGAATCGACGTAATCAGGATTCAAATTCTCCTTGGCATCCCCATCACCCGCTTCCGGTTGTTCTTGATCGACGTCTTTCCTGTCCTCCATATTGCAGAAATTAGATTTCAATGAAAAAAACAAATATTTATAACCTCCCAGATACACTGTGTACGTTTTACAAAATTTTAATTTGAATAATCAATAAAAATTATTATTTTGTATACTCGATATTCAGTACAGATCAAAATTTTACACCGAGACGGCGCGAAAACTTTCTACGGGTAATTTGAAAGGAGAACCTGACCGGAACGGAAGTAGATAAAGACTATTCGTCTTTCTACTGATTCGATGAAGTTACGCGATCTGTAACGAAGTGAGCCCTCGTACCTCGCACGGATATCGATTCGGTTTCTAGGAGAATCAATAGATTTGGCTTATTTTTATTTGGCCAGTAGAACGAGCCTAGTTCAATCGTCATTGCATAACGTCAATTGCATCATAATTTTCCGCGAATCATACCTATAAAATTTTCATAGATATCTGCATGAAAAAAACCAATAAAATCTTAACGAAACCCGCATTGCACATTTTTCATAATTAATAAATCATAATAGGCACTTATTTTGTGATACTGAATATTCGCGAAGAACTTCGGAACAATACAGTGCAATTAATCAAACATACATAGACTCTACGATAGAGTTAGACATTTTGTACATTACACAAAGGAATCTTATGCATAGTTTACGTAACGAACCGTAAGAAACTCAATCACGCAAGTCTGTTATACTGAGATATATATATATATACATTTATATAAAAAATTCAATTACTTCCATTCGCCATATAACGTGTTAAATTTGAAATTCAAATATAAAATTTTGCCTTTCTGAATATCTTTGATTTCGTTCATAAAATTCCAAGTAAACAATAACACTCTATTCTCAAAGCCACAGCTTCCAAAATCTATTTCTTGAACCGCATTAATCAAATACAAATATATATTTATATATGCTTCAGATAACAAAACTGTAATAATAAATTCCAGATCATTTTGGTTTATCCGGGTATCTGGTTGGCGCATGCGCAGAACCGTCGGCAAATCAGAATGCATCGCCGTTGGAATGTTCAAACCTGCGCTGAAATCGTGCTCGAATTTATTGATATTCTCCTCGTCGAAAATATACTATCCTCAGTAAGAGTACAACGTGAACCAAAAGTACAGTTGATCATAATAATCATACCGAACTACGGTCAAACTAATATACGGTAGAACTAGTAAGGGAAATCGCCCTCGAATATTCAGTACGGAACGAGCCTTCGCTTGGGTTCGAGAAATGAAATAATTAAAAGTATGAAAGTGATACGATGATAAAGGGGAGAGGCTCGATGATCGCGCAATGATCCCAGAGGCAATTTTTGTGAAATCTCGTCAAGCATTATATGCAGGAGAATGACGAAGTCGTGTTCGTGATCGATTTGTATTTCGCGGATGTTGACCGTAGAGATAAATAAGGATAATTGCAGAGGACTGACAGCTGTTGGGAACATTGGTGCGGCCTATCGCGACTCAAATTTAATTGAGTTTAGGATCCTCGAGATATTCGTCTTAATCGTACAATGGCCAGTGAAAAACGTGGCTACAGGTTCGTCGCTTCCTTGTGATTAGTTTTCGAGTCCCGTCGAGTATCCTTATTCTGTGTTTGGTTACCACCTTCTTTTTTTTCATTTTATTCTTCTCTTGTACTCTGATTTCCATTGTCACGTACAATTTGACAATCCTATCACGGCACTTGATGTACCTTTAAATATGATAGATTTGTAAATGGATGTATATTACGTATACATATATATATATATATATATATATATATTTATTCTCTAGCAACAGTGTGAGAAATTAAATCTTGATAAGCTCGACATATGATTAACTAGTGGATGGAACAATTTTTGCACAGAATTAAATAGAATTTGAGATGTTATAGAAAAAGTGAATTTGTTATATCTTGTGTCCTAGAAATTACACGAAATATTTTTGACGAGGAAACGAATATTCGATGTGTCATCGTGTGTTATTGATTTTATTTTATTATTATCAGCAACATAAATCCTGTTACCGGTATTCATATAGGTGGATTTGTGTGTGGGGGGAACTTGAACGCATTCGCTGTTCTTGATCTCCCGTACTTTTGTCATCCGGGCGTGTAATCCTAAGGACATTTATATTTAGGGAGTGAAGAACTTTGTGTGGCTACTCACTTGGCAACTTTGTGCAGAACTGAAAATTCGTTTTCTTTTCACGTGTTAAAGAACAACGTTACCAGCTCCGGGACACTCGGAGGTAAATCTTTGCTCGGTATTGTCGCTGGGAAAGGATCTAAGCAAGATAACGATGCCTGTCATTTTCAACGAACCGTTATCGTTTCTACAACGGGTAGCCGAATACATGGAATACGCAAAATTGCTGAAACAAGCTTCGTTGGAGCAGACGCCTATTGGCCGAATGCAGGTAAAAATAAAGAGCATGTAAACAGAATAAAAAATGTATGAAAAAAAAATTGAAAAAGATTGATTGAATAAATTTTTAATGTATCGTTCTTTAGTACGTTGCTGCATTTGCTGTCAGTGCTTTGGCATCTAATTGGGAGCGTCTTGGAAAACCTTTCAATCCTTTGTTGGGGGAGACCTATGAATTGGAAAGGGAAGATTTTAGGTAAAACTTGTTTTTTTTTATTTAGACAGTTTTTATGTGGTTAGAGAATTATTTGAGTGAGATTTTTTCTACGTTATTATTGCGTAGGATAATATGCGAACAAGTTTCCCATCATCCGCCTGTATCAGCTTTCCATGCAGATAGCGATGATTTTATCTTCCATGGGAGTATTCATCCAAAGTTGAAATTTTGGGGAAAGTCTATCGAAGTTCATCCTAAGGGAATTGTCACTGTGGAACTTCCCAAGTGAGTGGAGTATTAGAATTCTTGGTTTTATGGCTATTATTTTCTGTGACTGATTTTTTGGGAATTTTTACATAGATGGAAGGAGGCCTATACTTGGCAAAATGTTAATTGCATCCTTCATAACGTACTCGTGGGTCAGTTGTGGATGGAACAATTGGGTGCTTTGGAAATCAAGCAGCACAACGGTGCCAATTTGAAAGCAACACTTTCCTTCAAGAGTGCCGGCTGGAACGGGAAGGATTTACACAGAGTAGAAGGATTCATAACCGATCCAGAGTAATCAAAGCCAGCATTTCTACGTAGCAGTAAATTTGACTTTGCACTTGAGAGGAGTTCTTTCAATTATTATTTCAAGAACCTCACTCTTGAAGAGTTGCTGAAAATAAAAATTAACTTTGGAAATTCGTTTAAAATAATGCGGTCTACAGGCCACCCCTTCATTTTTTTGGTGTGAAACAAGGGGTGAAAAAAACACTTTAAAAAGATTAGTTAGGTTAGAAGATGATGACGACGACCCATAAAGATCTATGCCACCACTTCCTGTAGACGTTATTTTGACCTATTCATATTGCCTTTACCTTATTTCCAGGCAAAAACTACACTCGAGAACAATTTAGCCACCTAGTATTAAATTCGAGAAGCAGGACTACAGATAATTCTCACTATTTGAACTAGAAATCGTGATGTCTTTCTGTTGCCAGCGAATTTGAATATTCTGTTTTTTTGCAGTAAAAGAAAATTAGTCTTCCTATATGGAAAATGGACTGAGAGGCTATGTGCGTGCGATCCCAGTCTCTATGAAGAAACCATTGAGAGGATCAAACGAGAAGCAAAGAGTCCTCAAAATAGTCCGGGACACAAAAAGGTATTGGCGAAACTGCACAGTCTTAAGGTCGGCGCATTCAAACCTTCACACCAAGTAAGATTATTTTGAGTATACTAAAAATGTTATAATTAAAATTTATCCTTAAAAAGATCCGATAAATAAATACTGTATATAGCTATTGGCAAATTGTATCAATATTCTTGCACTGTATCTAACCTTCCATTGGTAGTGCGTCGTTTGACAGTCGCAATAGGTATATTTACATTTCTTTCAAGAAAAAAGGCGCCACCACCATTAGAAGGTTAGGAATGATGGTTATATCTGGTGAACTAAAAATTTATCAATTTTTAAGGACGCGATAGACGAATCTGGTAACGATGGAGAAGATGTTCCAACCGTTGATGAAATTGCTGGATCAATTACCCTCTGGGAAGCCGTTTCGAGACCTGCTAATAGCGCCGACGTAAGTCATGACTTTGACAGTACTAAGAAATTTTAATCTTATTGAGTATTTGACGTCTTTTCTAAATCATCAGGTGTCATCAAGATTAATGATTTTGTGAAACATAAAATTATATAATTTCTAGTTTTATCAGTTCACGACTTTCGCGATGTCACTCAACGAGATGGAGCCAGGAATGGGAAAATCATTATGCCCAACTGACTCCAGATTGCGACCAGATATAAGAAAATTAGAAATGGGAGATCAAGACGGTGCCGCCGCGGAAAAGATTAGGCTCGAAGAGAAGCAGCGTGAGTCGCGCAAGGCGAGAAAACACAAAAAGGGTCCCGAGTGGGTGCCGAGGTATTAATGACTATAACCCATATCTAAAAATAACATTTCTGTATTAAAATTAGGATAAAAGTGCTATTATCCATTTCCCTATAGATGGTTTCAACTCGGTATAAACCCGCACACAAGACAAGAGGACTGGCTTTACCAGGGTGGATATTGGGACCGTAATTATTCTGATTTAGAGGATATATTTTAAGGTTAAAGCAAAGGATGCATTATGCACTCTGATCTTATTCAATGATTCCTTTTTGAATCATCCAATGGATTTACTCGATATGGGGTAACGTTGTGAATTTTAGAATGTGAAGTTTTAGAAGGCTGTGCACGTGTGTTATATAGGTAAATGATTATAAAGATGGAAACACAAGTGTTTGTCCAAACTCTGTGTATGGAGTACCAGTAATGGTTTGAACCGTTGGCTGACAATTAACGTGGTTATGATTATAATGTGAAAAGCACATTTAACACGATACCATTTTCCCCAGATGGTCTCTTTTTCATATGGATTTTTGCAAAGTCAATGAACATTTACATACCATATTTAGGTAAATACAAATGTCATATGAGTTACTCCATCTTTAATACATGATAGACTATGCATTCACCTGGCTCAGTTTTAAATATATATGTGATTATGACTGCGATTTCTATTAACTTCTTTTTTTCTTTACAGTTTTATTGCTACTCGCGCAAATGATAAAATGATATTTTCCTCAATTTCAAGCTCAATACGAGCCTTAAGGAAACCATTCTTATACAATTATTGAACTTTTTTAATATATGCCTTATTATCGCAAGTTCTTCCAGTCTAGGGCAAGAATATAATACAGTAATCTCAACATAAGTGAATGTTTCAAGCATATATTAATAGCAAACCAAAATAAGTTCTTAAAATCATCAAAAACACGATACTTTAATCAGCACTAAAGAATATAGAATATTATGAAAGCCAGTATAGTGACAATGGGCTATTGAGAGTACCCAGAATAGATAAGATACCTCATGAAACATAGTTTTCTCATTCGATAAACCTAAATGCATAGTAACACCAAGAAACCATCTCGAGTTTACCTGAAGATATTTTCTGGAACTTGTGCTTCGTAGTTCACAGAAAAAGAAAAAAAAAGTGTTCGTATATAATATAGTGTAGATAAATATATACATATATGTCAAGAGCATTTGGGATTTCAGGTTATCCAACAGTACTAGAAATCTCAATACTGAACACTACGAGTTCAAACATTGTAAAATGTAATATTAAAACATGAGATAGTTTGACTCAGTGGCATAGTATCCATTTATTCCTATCGTAGGAATATTATAGAAAATGATAGTAAACTTAGAGTTTGATCCTGAATAACGAAATGGTTGCCTATATATATCGTAGTACCTAGAAATTATCTAGAGGTCGATGTCTATATGTGATTTTGATAGAAAAATGGAAGAAATATCAATAAAAAAAAGCAAACGTACCAAAAATTTCAGATAACTATTAAATAATTTGCACGATACACTTGCGATTAGGTTTATTTTAAAAACGCATAATCTCGAGACGATGATCAATTAATATTGCAAATCAGCAAAACGTATAACGATGAATTTATAGTAAATTTGTGTGTATGTATATATATATTATATATATAAATATACCGATGTGTCACCGCACTATTATAATGAATACTGTTATATCCTTTTTGTAGGATATGCATACGTAGTTACGTAATGCGGCTTTTGGCTGATACGTACGTCTGTGCCATTTACCAAAAACATATATTTCTTATGTGGCAAAAATTGTAAGTTTTTTTGCCCTTCGAATTATCTCCACCACTATTTTTATAAGACCATTATCATGGGATTGATAAATCTTTACTAGACTACACGGCATACATATATCGCAGAGATTTACACATATGTACATGTGTATATATAATTATTGACACCTGCGTAACTAATTTCACAATATCTAGATCTGATTTAATAAATTATCAGTATGACGTACCAGAGTTTATTAAGCTGTAAAAGGAATAATGCTGTCGAGAGTGTTGCTTTGGATGATCTTTGTGAAGGAGAAACAATTTTATTTGTGTGCAATTGTTGCACATTTGTGTGATATGGGAATTATGCTTGACGCAATAAACTCTTATGATTGAAAATAATTTCCTTGATATTGTATGTGCCAACGCAACTTTCTTAATGACACTCTGTAACGTATCGATGATTGCGTGTATGAGTTTTGAAATTTGTGCAGGCTTAGATACTGCGAGTCAATTGATTTAGGTTAATTTCAAATTAGTAGATTAATCGAGTCATATTGTAGTTTGAATTATCGAATCATGCCTCTGGAATCGAAAACTGAAAGTGAATTGAATATTTAAAAAAATTGGACTATTGTTTTTGAAGCTTTTTACTGTTACGTTACTTTGTCTACGAGAAACTTAATGATGTGCGTCTTTGAGTAAAAGTAATGTATAATGCTGCTTAAAATAATTGTATAACCAAATTGAAATTAACGAAAAAATTGGTATACTCGGAATTTAACTGTTTGATGAAAAAAAAAGGAGAAATGTATTTGTCAAAAAAAAGGGAAGAATCCTTTTTTTTTTAAAGGAGGATCGAGAATTGAATATTCGACAGTACAAAGAATCGATGGTTCGCTGTATCGACTTCTAACGCTAATGATTGATCTAAGGACACTGCATAGAAGATGTACAATATTCTTATAGCATTTTATTTATTTGTGACTTTATTTTTAACTTTGAATTCCAATTTTAGTCAATTCACCAAATATGTTGACATAAGTCTATTGAAAATATCATCCGTGTAGTGCCCTTATGAAAATGTCGACCTGATACAAAAATGACGAAAGAGATTAGGATCTAATATTATTCGTAAATTTAGAACTTGATCTTTACGTAATGTACGATCAGCTTAAAAGGTTAGAGATGTGTTTATTCACTACGACGATTCTGGGATGCAACAACTCATAAGTTTACTCGAAAAAAGTATTTTAAAAAATGTCTGCAAATCATTCGCGTGCGTTAGAGTCGCTACAAGCACGCATAGATAAATATCATTCGCGTATGCAGTTTATAAAAAACTATTGTATTTATGTTGCCTATAGGTACGTCTATATAACTGTAAATAGATTAGTACCAAAGAAAATAAATGTTATAAAATCGTTCAAAAAACTTCTCTGATCGGAATCGTTACTCCCGTCTCATTCACGATATCTGACACACATACGTTATGAACAGAATAATAAATTAGAATTATATTCAAATACGATTTGCGCGCTCTAAGTAGTGCACAATTTATTCGCGTAATGGCGCTAGTAGTTAACTATGAACTAACATGGCCGCCGCTCCGTTTCCCAGGAGATTCAGAAGGCATTGATCTCCGCCCGGCACTGGAGAACACGTCACGTAAGATTGCTTTGAAAGTTTTTTTTTCGAAAAGCGTGCGTAAATTGGTTAATTCGTGTTTACGAAAATTGTGTCGTGCTCGTCGGAGGGATCTGAAGAATATTCTTATTACCTAAGAAAAGATGAGCAACGTACCAACAGGTAAGAATCTCCTAACTAGAATCACTGTACTCCTACACGGATTTTACGATCGAGACCTTCCCCTCGAACTGTCATTTGATAACTTGTCCGCCTTTCGCTCCTTAATCATAATTCCTTGCTCGAATACTCATACTGTGTATTTATTCCGTATGGCCAATACTTTTTGTCTTTAGAAGTTTGAGGTTGGATAACCTAAAATCATGAATTCCGATATCTCTTGAAATCCTACGCGCTTTTTGCGTCGTTGAGCGGATGTTGATTCGATTAGCGTAGACGTAGATCTCTGTGAGGCGCACAAATAAATTTCTGGATATCACAATCGTATAGTAATAATACGACTTTTTGAATTATCCAGAGATTTAAAATTATTGATAATGTTCCAAGATCCATGTACACATTATCATTTCTGATCTTTTGAGAGTAACGCACTTGTTTCAGTAAAAAAAAAAAAAACACAAAAATACACTGACTCTGTTGCTAATCGAACATTCCCAATTTTGGATGTTACTTCATAAGTCATTACTCTTTTTGAGTAAGCAAATCCTTTTGTGTACTACGACTTAACCTCTTTTTACGTGACCGCTAGACGACCGAACGAGGACAACCCTTTTTTTAAGAGCGTTGCTTTTTATTTTTATTCTCCAGAAAATTGCAGGTGTTAATTATATTATCGCTATTATCATTAACTACTATTTCGATTCTTAGATTCTCATCAGTTACGTTTCTATTATGTAGAATATTCGTTAAGCTTGACAAACATTATGTTCTCATATACATCATGTGCCATGTTTTTATTAATCACAACCAGATATCAAGAAATATCCAATCGATCTGACTGAAATAGATAAATTCATCTGACACAAGCGACGTTGACTTTAATCGCAATAATTGGATTATTCAATATCAAGTCAGCCTCCTGATAAGACAAAAATTCCTTCAGTTCAATTCCCACACGGTCATTAGTGTTAAATGGCATTGCATGAAATCAAATATTTTTAGACCAAGCTTACTTAATATTCTGCATGCAATTAAATGTAAATTAATCAAAATCTATTTATAATACGTATCTGTGCGAAAATAAATTTTTTTCTCAGCGGTATTCTCCATGCACGCCAGTAGTCAGTAAACAAAACCCAAACCAGGAAATATTTCAATACTTTGTACTCGCGAAATCCACGCTTATAAATAACTAGCAGTGAATATTCGTCATCTTGTTCGTTTCCAGTCAGAGTCTTAGAAACGATTGTTTTTCTTTTATCCCGAAAGTGACACTCAGAAATTCTGACAGAAGTAAAAATGTTATTCGACCAAGACAGTCGAAATGGTAATGACAGTCCTTAGAATACATTCCATGAAGCAAAGTGACCGACCTGTTAATATCCGGTAATAAAAGGGAACTCGATTCCGTTTTTCATTATTTTCGCAGTCTCGTGTCGCTTGAAATTTATTTTCCATCTGTATATCGTCGCTCGACGGTACATACGCCGTCTGAGCTGTTTCCAAAGTAAATATTTTCTGCTGGTTTAAGCGGAGCCTTTAAAGTCTCATCTTCCTTCGACAGTAACAGGCTCGCAATTCTCTAAGAAAAACCCACCGATAGCATCCGTCGTTGCTGTCGATGCAGAAACGCAATGCATCGAGCACCAATAATACCAGATTGTGTCGCACGATGAGATGGCGCCTTAAGCCTAATTTAAAAGACGCATGAATTTTTTTTTATCGTGACGAAAAATACTTCTCTTGCACGTTTACATTGAATTATCTGTTGGCAATGCATGCATGAATATAATGCAGGCGGGTATAGGATACGGCGACACACGTAAAGCGGGACATCCGGCATGTCTGCAGATATGCGCCATATTTTATATCTGTAGTTTGGAGGGCAGAGTATCTATAGTAAACATGTAATAAATTTTACAATGTGAATCCATAGCCAGTGACGTGCATCTGTCATATAGATAGCTAACTATGAAACGTCCTGTAGTTCGCACGATAAAGAGTCGCGATTTGAAAGCAGTGAATAACGAAGTCTTGTCATGGAGTAGGAAATGGTTTTTTTTATTAATTATTAAAAAATACTGTAATTCTCTAAAACAGCTCTTTCCTCCTCTTTCCCGAAACTTTTGATTTTTTAATACCCCGAGCACAAATAATGGTCGAAAGTTATTTCCTTCTTCGTGCCTCGCCTGATACGTAATGTCCGATTTCGCTGTGGGAATTTCGGGTGAAACGGTAGCTGTCGCTTTTACTATGTCTGTCGTGATTTATCTTTTAGTTTGAAAAACACCGGGTACTGCTTGCCGAGTTATTATTGGTAAATATATGTATTTTCAAACTAGTCCGTTATGTAATTTGTTACGGAGAAGCATATAGGAGCCACGAATGTCATCGTAGTCTAAATTAAAATATTGCATATTATTTGAGCGCAATACTTTTTGGTATTTTTTTCAAAATTTTTATTTCTTTTTAATCTGAAAGGACATCGTGATATTATTAGTTGCGGTGACTGCAGTCGGAGCACGGTGACTCGCAGACTATGAAAATTCAAATCACGTTTAAATAGAGTGCAGTTGGTTATTATAATTTCCACATTTTCGAGTAGCGGAACGGTAAAAAATTACAAAAGAAAATAGGAAAAACCCTTGAACTTAATCTTTGGATTTCTAAAATTGACCAAGATCCTTCGAGTGATCGTCAATTTATCCGAAATTACAGTCTCGCCTTGCTCTCTCTTTGTTCTTGGATCCTGTGAAAGATCGACTTGATATATACGCTCCTGAAGAATCGTTCGGAGAATCGGGTTCTCCTTGACTCGAGAATTATTATCCTAGCACCTTCGTACACCGTCGAGATTACGGCTGTAAGAAATAACGAATGTCCATTTTCTTGTATTTATTCCTTTTTTTAACGTGCCTGAGAACAAGAACGTCCCAGTTCGACGCTTCATAGTAACCATGGCAAACGCGATGTTGTGTAACGTGGAGTCACGAAGCTGCTTCCTCGTGTAAGATTTTTTTTTCCTCGTTCGCTGTCCTTACCGTCGGGAAGACTGGCATAAGAGCAATTGTCTGTGTTGATAGTGTCCTCGTGAAATTCTGTAAAACGCGATTACGTGTTTGGGCAGCTGCGATAAAGTTGGAGGTTCCGCATTTAAAGCGAAAAAAGATTTAGATACGTAATACAAAGCCAGAAGCAACGCCGTGGCCATGTTTTAAAGATTTGGGATATATTAGGGATATACGGAGAAGGTGAACCTTTTCGAATAGGCAGAACGAAGGAATCGGTAAACTGTTTCTTGCGAACGGCAACAGATATTATCCAAGTAAAATTAATTGACCAATAATTGGATCGTCTTCTGGGAAACACGGAGAGGAAGAGCTGACGTATTTGGTTCGGTTCTATGGTATACTTTAAATTCAATATTTTCTCTAGCTACGTGCCAGTACAAAGGACCTTTGATGAAGCAATGAACAAGACCGACGGAGGAAAACAGCCAATTAGGTGCTTAGATAATTAGGTTTCAAGTAAAACTTAAAATTGTACTGAAAGGAAGGGAGAGAGAGCGTTTAGAAGTTTTACGTTAAACCCAATTTATTTTTTAGTGAAATCTTTTTTTACATTAACCATCGTTATGATATATCCTGCGGGAATAAACGATTGGAATAACAAGACACGAATCACGAAATATGACTAATGAAAGGAAATGCTTTGTCTGGCTTCAATCGATTGATTGTATTGCGCATAAAGTTGTTCGAGTATCAAGTCTCGGGCTGGCCATGAATACTGTAAATAATTTTACTAATGGCTAATTGCTAATAATTAATTGAAATTTGATTTAGGTCAATAGTGGAAAAAATTATATAAAAAGTCACAGTGCACCAAGTAATGTGAGTGTTTAGCATTACAAAAAAATTGTAGGCAGACAATAATAATGAATCACCGAAAATGTAGCACAAGCACAGTACTCAATAAGTGATATTAGAAACTTGGTTAATTTGATCCTCGTATGTGTGCTCCACTTGAGCAATCTGGCGTACATACTTTTTCTTACGCTTGACCCTGGACAATTCAGCCATCGATACAACATATATTTACCTTAGTATATATGATTTTTATTTACTTATAACGGAAGACCAACATATATGTACCAAGCGGTAGATCGTATACGAAAAAATGGTCTATATATCGGTAACGACGTTCCATGCCTACCGTTAACAGCAATAAGAGCGAGATAGTAGTTTGCCCGAATCAAATTGAATTATTAATAACTCGATGACCAACTCGACCTTAATTTTACGAGGATATGTCTATAACGTGAATCGAGACGGACCAGGCGAAAAGGTCGCGCCGGATGAGGGCCCCCCATGGTGTCCGCGACAACAAGTCATTGCGAAGCTTGATGAAAGTTTAACAAGTAGCGGAGAAAAGTGGCGCGACTCGTTTGAAATCGCGTCCGTGACAGAGCAATGCAAATTTTCCGTTACCCGATTGCATAACAGTCTTTTGTTCCATTCGATAAATGCCGCTGCACCCAGAACGATCTTTTTTGCTGAGAAGATAATTTACTCTGTCTTGCGTTATTGTTGCCGCGGCAATTCGCGAAATTTTGTTTTAGTGCGCATTAGAGACACGAAGAATGGCTGCTACCCAGACAGGGAACGATTTTTTCTCAGGACTTTGTCTGGATCAGCTGGCTTCGCTCGTAGGATCGTGCCTGGACGGCACGAACGAACACATGCACTCGTGTGATCGTTACGCGTGCACTTTGGATGTGTGCCTTTCTTCCGTGATACTCTACCTCCCTGAAAGACCGGAGAAACCGGTAGATCGGTGTATAGAGTTTACTCGAAGAACTTTAGTCCAGTGGGGATTGTCTGTGCGCGGAGGCGCCTTTCCTGCACTCGCTCTCGTCGCATTCCGATTTCTCGTGTAACTACGTGGCCGAGCGCCACTAGCGCCATCGATAGTCAAGATCGTGAACTAGCGACAAATTCCATAGCAGTAATGCTCGCGCACCGGCTGTCAAACGCCATCGGCAACGAATGGCGCGTCGATCGCACGTGGTTTTACAATTTTTATCGGTAACTCTGTTGTTGTATACGTTATCATTCGTTTAATGATTAGAGCGACGGTAATAGTAACATTTATTGAAGTTGTGCAACGGTCTTTGCACAGTTGGACAGGTGAAAAATACGAAAATCCTTTGGTTTACACGCGCTCGTGGATCTTCGACAGTGAACATGGTTTCTGTGAGGTTTAGAGACGATTAAATGTTTTAATTTATATTAAATGACATTCAACTGTGTCGCTATAAAACAATATCCATTAAATTCGTCTCCTCTCTATTCTCTTAATTTACGTTGTTCGTTACTTGGTGAATGTACCAGGCGGTTACTGTCTGTCACGGGTGAACCGTTGTGACACACTTTTAAAAAGTCTCGTGCCTTCGGTCGAAGTGTTTTTGGTCGCTACGAAAAATATATCTGTGTCCCAGACGTTCAGAAGCTGGCTCACGAGATATCAAAATAGTCGGTGAAAAATTATTGGATTTTAATTACGTCTGCGATACGGCCATATTAGTAAGCTATAACGTCGAACTGTAAAATACGCACGATGTGGATTTCTGCTCTTTAGTTCGCAATGAACGGGACTGGTCGTATTAAGCGATTGCAATGACTCTGGTGAATTCTTGTCGTTCTTCCTATCGTACCCTAGTTCTCTGGCACGTGCTTTGGTGAGACTTTGGAATCCTTGGAACGTCTTCGTCCGAGAAGATCATGAGAGGGAAGATGAGCGCGAAAACGGAGAAAAGTGGAACCTGTTCAGATACGGATAACTGTGCGGAATCGCGTCCTTCGACCGAGGATAGATTAGCGCCATTGCAGAAACGGGTTTGCGAGGAGCATGGCGACGACTGTCCCAGCGAGAACGAACACGAGTTCGAATCGTTGGAGTACGAGGAGGATGTTTATTATTCGCATTTAGCTGCAACACCGAGTTTTGACGATATAGACGAGCTAAGCGACAGCGACGAAATTGTTGTGCATTGCTGGAGAGACTCTAATGGCGATATCGAGGAGATTGTTGTGGACGACGCTAATCTCTCCGTAGAGACGGAATTCCTTGAACGATCCGATACCGAGAAACGGAAGAAGAGATCGGTCAGGGTCATCTTTCAGGATCTGTCTAAGCCTTATCTCGCTAGGATCAGCAATAGTCAGAATTATAAGAAATTCTTGGAACTTGTCAAAGGTAGAACAGTCTTTTGTTTTCACTCGATCATTATTTAGTGTGCATTTTTAGAACGAAAGTTTGTAACTGATTTAATTAATTTAAGCTTTTTAATTATCAATTTAACGTGATGCTAAGTCATCGCCAGGCACTGGAAGCACGAAAGTTTATATGGGAAAGTGATTCTGACGTCATCGAGCCTAACGGCTTCTCGTTGATATTTTGTGTAAAGTTTAATTTTATGGCGGAACAATATTCCGTTGGAAAATTACCTTTGTTACGATACCATAACTTGAGCTCCTTTGATTTCCCGGATACTGGATACTATGGAACATACTGAGAGTCGGGTTTCGGCCATCTTCTCTCTATTTTATTTTAACCGGTAGAAAGAGTGTCTTTTTTGCAGCCTGTGGATTCTAAGTTTTATGAGATTTAATGCTGTAAGGATTTTCTCGCCGTTATTTTATTCTTGGAAATTACATACGCTCGGTGCATGAGAAAATTATGTTGACCGTTAGTTTCCTACAAGAAACGTTTTGTAGTTCGGTAACGTTATTTTTAGTAAATTTGAAATATAATCGACGGCACTTACGACTTTATATACATTTACTGGCTATGTTATTTGAAATATATCTTCGATTGCAGCCATTTGGAGTTAACGATCGTAAAATGCAGCTAGACAATAATTCTTATATATTGTATTTCCCGGAGAAAGAAATTTCGGTTTCGGATAAAAAGTATAAATTGCAGGATCATTGTTCGCAGAGACAATTATTTTGCTCGAGAATCATTTTACAGTCTGCGAATTAATTGGCGAAAGAGGGGCTTAGATAATAGACCAATGCCTCATTGGTCAGGTGAAAGTTCTCGTTGAAACTTAAACTAGACACAAAGTAAAGATAAAATTACTTCAAGGAAATTAACGAACAGTATAATTTTTAAATCAAACTTAAACTAATTGCCAGACACTAATAAATTTTAAAACTATTACATGTACACAAATTATCTCTTTACGGAACGCGGTACATATAATTAGAAGGAATTAGAAAATTAGTATTTTATAATTATTTCCATAATCGTAGCTGAACGATAGTAATTCTTCAAGAATAGCACGCGTCTCGTTTAAAATTCTATCGATGATTAACGTAAATTTTTGAGCTCGAGGAGTCTTAAATGGAGCGTAAAATTGAACTGGATTCTTTCTGCGATTTTTCACGAGAGAACAAAACAGCAGAAAAAAATAATCTCGCGTTTAACACAATTTTTTTTCTTACCCATATTCCCTCTAAATTTCATTTGACCTCTAACTTTAGCCATTTGCGTTCAACAAGATTTACCATTTTTTCCACGAGACACCCCATTAAAATACCTAATCTACCGGGTGTCCCACGTCCTATTACCGAATCGCAGTTTCGAATTCGGCGTATCGCGAAATGAGGTTTATTAACCGCACACGTAATTAGGGCAACGGTTTAGCAACCACGGTCCGTTGCATCTAGACCGTTGCGAACCGTAAAATCCACACGTCATCATTCTCCGATTCACACATATGACTCAGTGACGCCCATATTCACTTCACTCGATCAATCAAAATAATAAATTCTCTAACAAAAAAAAAAGTTCAATTTTTACCAACCACAATGTCATCGCTACAGGCATCACTGAATTACCCAGTATATCGATCCACCGTTTCCAAGCGCAAAAACTTCAAGTATCCTTGAACCGTTCCACAAGTGTATATCGAAGTCGATAGAAAAAAAAAGTATAAAAATTATTTCACAATCACAGAAATCACATCGCAATTTTTAATCGTAATACTTTTTTTTGCTGCAGTCCCTATTGGCAATCGATCGAACTAGACTCTTCAAGTACCTATATATTTTCGCAAATCAAAGATAATTAAATAATAATAATAAAATGTCACGAACTCTTCGTTTATTGAAGCCGCACAAGTGTTGCGTTACCTTCCTGAAAACCTGCTTACCTTCCCTTGTCCATTCAAGCGAAACGAGAATGAACTATCAATCCTATAATCGTTAACTGGCCGTCGGACGTGTTTGTTTAAGACTATAGAATCCCAGCGCGAATCATCCATTACGGGACTCCACGACGTAGACGTTCAGTGTGAATGATTCCTGCACGGGGCCTCTCATAGGGAACTTTGTAACGGTTGGCTACCCTGACGCCACAAGAGATTTTATTATATGTACCATATAACGTAGGTGAGCGCTGCCGGAGTGCGGGAACACTTTTCCCATTCATGGCTATTACGAAAGTAATAATCCTTACGAAGCGTAGAGTGCCGATTACACGGAGTTACTTCAAAGGTACCTTTAACGGCTGTTTACAGTAACGTCATAAAGCGACGGCTACTTCACATATCGACGACGTTCGTCGCGAAGGCAGACGAAGGCCTCCCTTCAGCGTTTGGACTGTGCTTTTGGCGATCGATTGATTTATCTTTTTTATTATTTTTTTTTTCCGTCGCGTATCTGTGACGTCATTGTTAATTTCTCCATCGATCAATGTTCTTAGGAACTTTATCGTGACACTTATGGCAATTGACTTTTCCTGTAAAATCGCCTTTTATCTTGGGGTACGATCGATGGGACTATAGATCAGTATTGAGATTGCCGTTACGTCATGGTGTTTTTATTTATGTAATTATACGCTGGCAACGTTATGTATCATTCTTGATCTTTCTTTGGTCTTCGAGCTTATCTCGAGTGTCAGTAATTCTTGGTGTTTTATCGTTGCTTTTTTTATTTAACTCGATATTGATTTTTAATTAGATTTTGTAATGTGGTTGATACGGAAGATGCATGGAAACGTCTTCGATCAGTTATTGAATTTATTTTTAATTTTCATGGTTATTCTAAAGAATTCAATGATCGGGTATTATTAATGCCCCTGTGTAATTTGGTGATTTGTGTGTATGCACTTTGTGTAATTTTATACTATGGTTATATTGAATGAGATGTTTAATGGTGAAGGGGGGAGGACTTGAAAAAAATGAATAATCCAAATTTACGTGTAACCCGATCACCTTTCTATTGTATTACGGGTTTGTTGGGGTTTTTATTTTCTTTTTATCTTACTTATTTTGCTTTACTCTTTTCAGGAGAGGACGCTTCTCTTCAGACTGACGGCACCCCTTCGCCGTCGACGGACAAAAATGTGTATGGCGTACACGTTCTCTCGGCGGAGGAAGAACGTCAGAAGGCTGAATGGATCGCCGAATTGACCCAGGTAAAGTGTACAATAATATAGGGTGTCTCAAGAAAAAAAAAGGTACTCTCAACCGGTCCGCAAGAAACGTACAGTCTCTTGCATCGATAATACCAATTAATTATAGTACGGCAACCCGTGACAAATGGAAATCGTTAACTCGGGATATTTTCAATTTTTCACTATGAAATTTCACGCTACCGTAATTATCAGATCTGATTTATCGATCGTCATTTATTCTGGTATCGATTCAAGATTCCGTATAAATTTATTTAACGCGCGTTCATTTCTGCAGGCAGTTTCGACTTTTTAATATTTTTTTCTAATTCTCTTGCTTGATGTCCGACAGGTCGAGGAGGAAATTCAGACACTGAGGCACGTGCTGGCGAATAAGGTCAAGGTGTCCCAGGAACTGAAACGGAAGCTGGGCATCAGCGTCTGGAAGGAGCTCACCGATGACGTTAATCAGGGTCTGCGCAACGTCAAGGAGAGCCAAGTGTACGTTTCACTTCTCGGGGTGTTCAACTCTCGTTGGCAAGACATGCTTAATGTACACGGTGTATACACAGAAGAGGGTCGACTGTACAGAGTAGAGGACAGTGTCGAGGATCCCTCAGGAAGTTTTGGGCCTGCCTGTCTGAACGATCGTTTGTCTGTACAGGGTTGAACCAAAGACTACTAGGCGTAGAATTGCACTATTAAAATAGTCCAGCTGTAAATGGATGTTGCTCTGGATTCAGATTAGAATTTTCAAAGTTTTGCTACTGAGATTCTGCTTGTCGATCTGGAACACCTTGTCAAGGCTTTTCGTTGCAGTTATTGTCAATGTTTTCTAGTGCTTCCTTTTGATACGGCAAAGCCTGACAGTCGCTTGACAATTATATAGGTATATAATTTTTGTAAAAAAACAGCCAAGCCGCGAGACGATTTGAAAATACTAGTCACGTGGAATTTTATGCTATTGCTGTTAGCCTTATCAGTAGAATGCACGCTAACCTTTATCTGTACACTGTTCATCCTTCCGTTTTTACTTTATTCATTTGTACATAGAATTTCTTTTCTAATTCGCGGTGACTATTGCCGCTCCCGTGGCCAGTCTTTTCATCCTCTTCATTTGCACCTCGAAACTTGTAGAACGCACTTCTTTGACTTTTGGTTGGGTTCTCATTCAGTTATCAGAACGTCGGCGAGAAACTCGGTCAGTTCACCAAGGCAGTCTCCGAGAACAGTTTGTAAGTACAACAGTAAGAATCCATTCCATTCGGACGCGAGTCAAAGTTTCTTCAAAATGGCAACGAGAGACGAAGTGAAATAGCAAAGAAAGCCAGAAGGAGGAATGAATTACTTTATCGTACGGGTTATTTATACACTCAGGTGTTATTCTTATGCGCTTTGAATATATGAATCGAGCTGATTTTTTATTTATTTGCAAAGAAACTTTGAGTCGCAGCATGTTTTACTTATCGACAGCTATCTTTTATCGTTGCTCCTCATCTTATTGTTGCACGGAAAGAGAGGTTTGGCTTTCTCTTAATTCTAACCTACAGCATCTTCCACAGTCGAACCTTTAAGACTTACCGCTGATGTCAAGGCGTATCGACGATCGACCAGTAACGCTCAGAGTCTGCTGCAATTTGATCTCATTGTCAGTGAAACGCAGCTGAAGCAATTTTGTATCACCTTCGTTAAAGGGGGTTCTCAGTTTTCAAGAAAGCGCAAGGAACTCTGCCGATCGCCGTGCTTTATAGGTTAACAGCCAATTACTGTATGGCGTAATTAATGATCCGACCGTTTGTTACGCATAATCGGGTTTCTACGGTCGTAGGAGAAATTACATGCGGATATATTTACGGGTTAAATCGTGGCCTCCGAACCGTAACGTCAATTACACCGTGATATTGTGTAAATGGCGAATGCGAATACAAGTTTTTGCCCGAGACAGTCGCTTTTATCGCGGTGCTGCCTAGGCGGCAAGACGCCTACGTTGCTCTTACGAAAAATCATCCTGGAAGCAGATCCTAGTGTAGGGATATTGATGTCATAACTGTGGAGTCTTTACTGTGATAGAATTTGTATTTTTAATATTGGGCTGTAAACTTTTGTTGGATATTTCAGCAAATCCAATCGCTCTGTTAAAAAGTTTTTATTTGTTTCATTCGGTAGGTCCTTGACTCTATGCACTATTATTATTAGCAATCTATCTTTGGGTCTGCTCCATTCTTCTGGTTTTTTGGTAAATGTCAAGAACACGTTTTGAACCTTCTTTTTAATAATTTATAGTTTTGTCTTTATTGTCGTCGCGCGCACGATTGACTTCAGGCAAACTTAAGAGTCGTGTGGCGCACTATTTTGAAATAGTAATACTCCACGCTTCTGGTAGACATTGCGGAGATTCGTTTGTACAGCGTAAATACAGTCAGGCAAGGCAAACTTACCAAGGCAAATATGTATAGCAGACGATACCCTGTTGATACTTGTACAATAGATACTACTGCTACTAACAAACTCGCTTACCGTTGCGAAAGCAACGCCATGCTAACCTTAGGGACAGCGATTAACATGATAGAACTGTCTTATTTGAAAAATATTTGAATTTTGAGTTTTTCTGGATATTTAATATATACGTAGCACGTAAAATTTTGTATTGTGCAGTTTCCAGAAAACGGAGACTGCCCTGAAGAGCACCGCCGAGAAGACTACGAGCATCTTGGGTGGATTTGGCAGTGGACTTTCCATGAAGTTGGGACAGATGCGTAATTCTGAGAGCTTCCGGTCACTGGAGGAGAGGGTTGGCTCCGCTTATGAGAACGTCAAGGTAAGATTTATTTGGGAGAGATATTATATGCGTAATATTGGTAAGGAGAAAGATTATTTGTGTGATTGGTATTTATTGTTTTCCTTGTTTTTTTTTTGCAGACTAAAGTCGTGCCATCCAGATCCAATTCTACTCAGAGCTTCGACGAAGCCTTAAGGGAAGCTGAAGCGACGAGACGAGCATCTGCTGCACCTTCTGCTACCAGCCCGACCATTCCTGAAGACAAGCTGCTTTCTTAGAATCTGCCTCGAACCAGCTGCATCTTCGTCCTCAATGTCCTTCGTATCCAATACGTCCTGTACGTATACGATCCTGTACGTATGATCAATCGTGATCCTTGAACCTTGATCCTTAGATCGCCCTTGTCTCCATACTCCCTGCAAGAAATTCCTCTGCCCGTTGGGGACGCAAATTGAATATACTCAATGTCAAAAAGTTCTTGGCATTGTTCGACAGAAGTTTTCACGTAACGACCTTGACCGCTGATAACAGCTCGTGATAAGATCGAATGAATTATCGACTTACGACACCTATTCCTTCTTGTTATTTCTAATAATCGTTCAGGATGGATATTTAGTTGTTAAAAAAATGCATAATTAATTTCTAGATCACAGTGTCGACATCACTGCGTGGCATTTTTTTTTTTTTTTGGTTAAGTGAACATCTTAAATATGCACCAATTATTTATTGGAAAACGTTATCGATCACACGTCTCGTCGTATCAGTATGTTGTACATTTACCACAGTACGGATTCTGCTAATAATTTTGTCTCAACCTACCGCGTTCGCACGAACCTCACTCGCTCTTGGCAACGAAAAAGTATCGGTTGATTCCACCTTGCGTTAAATAATAAAACTGTCGAAATATTGGAATTTCGCTAGCGGGAGCTTCCCGTCCTCTGACAATATTAATACTTTGATCTACATTCGAGTCTAGAATTATGTGTCCAGAATCGAAGACACGACTAACGAGACCACCTAGAAAAACTATCTATACGTTTAAAATGAAGTAAAGTCTTACTGTGACATTCGCGAATAAATTTACTTACTTAATTGTTACTCGAAGACTTGGATCATTGGGGTGAATCCTCACTACAGCCTCATCCCGCCCAGGATGTAATTCTACGCCGAGAACAACCTCCACGAGGGCATCCACCCCACGTGTCCGTCACGTTGACCCGAGTCGCTCTAATAAAACTCGTGTTCTTCTTACGCTTCGGGGACTCGAGGAATGTTGCGACTTGAGAACCGGATGACCTTAGACCTCCTCGAGAATCGTCTACGTTTTACGATCACCAGTATATTTTCGTCGATGGGATACCGAATTTAGGGCATAGCTTCCTTGGCGGGCCCGATGAGAAGATCAGAAATTTTATTGTGGCAACCAAACGAAAGAGGAAGGGACGTGCAAGAGGAAGAACGTGATTTCGTTTTGCGTTTCAAAGAAGCCTAGTTGAATGGTTCGCAAGATTTCTCGTATCCCGTCACTGTCGAGCCTTAAGATGAATATATTTTAAGCACTGGAGACTATATTATATATTGAATTGTGCGACGAATACAAGAGCAACGCGATATTTTCTAATTAGCCGTTACGAGTTATATTGTACCGCCGGACGCGCAGCGTCCAGCTCGACTTCTAAGCGTGATGATTGAAATTGACGGATATATGGGAAGCGCATTAGGACCTTTTCTTTTCGGTGGCTGGCGCCATTAGCTTGTCGTTTATCGGTTATGTAAGTTTATACACTCCGCACTGTAAACACTTGAATTTACGCGAAGCCTTTCGCGCGAGCGATGAGAATTCTATTGAGCCTGATGTCGATTGTTGCGGATAGGATTACTTAAGAATTAATTTTTCGAGCGTATTTTCAATCGTCCACAATAATGCCTGTGTAATCGCTGTGTAATCGTATTGATATTGGTAAATAAATTATTTCTTCAAGCGCTATACCCATTCCTGCGTCTGAAATTAAATTTAGGTTCTGGATAAGCTTCTTTTTTTTTCCTTGTTAAACCGTACACACTTAAGGGCGCCAAGTTCAAAACTGGATCCACGAAAAGTGAAATTGACACAGGATCCGACGATCCAAATCGAGCTTTCGATTTTCTATGTGACTTGTCACTGCCAGGTACTTACTCGTTCCTATGGCATAGGATAAACGTGCATGGATCGGAGTGATTGGTTCGCTTCTCTATTTTTTTATATAAAAAAAAGCATACAAACTTTTATTAGAACTAGGTACAAAAATAGTAGGTACATTTCTTCATTTCGTCTAAATTATCTTCCTATTACCGGCTAGCTCGCCGTCGAGAAGTACGTGGACATGACTATTTTTATGTTGGCTGTCGTAGATGCGATTCGATCGGATTTTATAACGATTCGCAGCATCGGGATCAGAACTTTTTTTTTTATCGATATTCTCCCTCCGCCGTATTAGCCACGTGTGTGTTGTATAGCGCGTATTAAAAAAAAAACGATGTGAAAAGAAAAGGTAGAGTAGAAGTGAACCAGATGTTTGGAGACAGAAGAATGAGGATGTGTAATCTTATAATCGTACACGTACATAGGTAGCAATTCTAGGTAGCTGGAACGCACAATGTGAAATTGGCTTTATCATAAAAATCAAATGGTCAGGTTAAGTTCAGCTGGTGCGTTTGAACCGCCGAGTCTTATATACATTGCTGGTACTGAAATATAATTTTATATTTATCTTGTCATTGACTTGTCAAACTTTAAGCGGCGTCCGATCGAAACGTGTTAAATTATACATAACGAGCATAACGTTCGTATGGATAAAATTGATTTTGAAAATATTGATAATTCAAATCGTTCAATACATCCATGTCATTGTCAGTCACTGTATCAAAATTAAATTCATTGTTCAACGTACGTACACTAAAGGCTCTTATTCTTTCGATCGTAAAATATAATATATGGAAAAGCCTTTTTTTTTCCTATCGACAGTCTCATTTAAATGTCTCGAAAAATTTATTCTTCTCGCAGCAATTATAATTCATTCGCGTTACAACTATCTAACGTGAATTGCGGTGTCGTACCGCGAGTCACGTCTAAGATAAATCCTACCGGTAATTATACGACATACATCTGTACACATACGAAAAATTATCTACGTATACGTAACGTATTATCCTGGGCGCGTAAAAAGTTTTTGCAAGTTATAAAGTAGACGGAAAAAAAAATCAAGAAAAAAATTAACTAGCAGCACATTTCGATCGCGTTGTCGCTCGATTGATTTAATGAAAAAAAAAAAAAAAATAGAAATTAATTAAAGAAACAGAAAAAAATAAACGTCCCACTGTACGATCCGTGATTCTACTCGATTAAAAAAAAAAAGAAGTATGATACATCGTAATATTGGTTACAAGAGAAATCGAACACTGTACACCAGGATTTGTTAGTTAAGCCAGCTAAGAAAAATCTACGTGATATATATATATATTTTTTGTTGTCTGTAAGTTGACCTTAATCGTTACTCGCCATACGCGATATATATATATATATATATATGAAAATAATATCGCCTCGTATTTTGGTGATCCACTCCTATTGCTTACGTAAAAATGATAATATGCATTTTTGTCCAGTGATAGAAAAAAAAAAAATGAAAACAGCTACTTTATTGATCCTGCCGGTGGTTACAGGTATCGATGTGAATGGGAAAATATATTATGTATAATATAATACCTAACAAGGGGACGTATTATAATTCATATAGTATGTATATTTGACGCGTTGCGAAATTAAAGAAACGTATGACGTAACTAATATCCATACACATGCACACGTACGTGTTAGAGTATCGATACGTGTGTATATACACATTATATATACATATAAATTTTAATATAGATATGTGAAGGCATATATATATCAACAATATAAAATGTAAATTATTCACATAACATTATATCCGTGCTGTAAAACATTATAACGATATCTGGTTTGTACTGGATAGGCCGTTGTATATAGATATTTAGACTTTATTTCATTAACTTTATTCATTTATTTATTCACTATATTTTATATAGTTTGCTGTTGGCTTCATTTCATTCTGGCTCCTCGTTGGCCTCTGAGTATTATCTTGTGGGAAATATCTATCGTACGTGGGTTTTTCTTTAATATGCGCACACGTGCGTCGCCCGTTGCGCGCACGTGTGCGCATAGTAGGCGCCGCGCGCATATTATTTCGTTACCATGGTAACTTGGGAATGTATTCTTCCTCAACGCGTTAACAACATATACACTCGTTTAATCTGTAATATTAATTTTAACGACGTACAAACTAGAAAGTAGCATGAAGACGCAACGAAAAGGAAAAAAAAAATATAAAAGAAGAAAAGTATAAGGAGGGAGTACGCTGAGTATGTAAATGGTAAAAAAAATATATATATATACAGTACAAAGAGAAAGTGTGAGGAGTTAGGGGGGAAGATAGAGAGGGACAGTGAGTGGCTGAGTAATTGATTAGGTCCGACGTAAAATTGAGTATTATAAAGAGAGAAGAAGAAAAAAAGGTTCAGTTTTACCGATAATACCAGTCGCAGTCGAATACCATGGAATATTTGAAAAATCCCGGGAAACGAGGGTTTGGACATTTTTTTTTTTTTTTTTCGTTTATTCAATTTCCACTCTGATTCACGTATATCAGATGCGACTAGCAGACGCGAATGAGTTTGCTCTATGAGGGTGCGCCACACCTAGCTTTATCTTTAGAAGGTCAATAGGCTAGGTTTGCACACGACAAGGAACAATATATTAGCATGGATAACGTGTATACGTCGCCATCTTGCTATGGCTTAGTCGCTTCGATTCGCTTCAATTGACTAGCCTCGGCGAAAAGGCGAATCCGAAATTGACGGATCGCCGAACCGTGACGCGGAATTAGACACTGCAGGTTCGCGACTTCCGACTACCTCAAGGGTATCTCAGGTTTTTAGAGTATTGGTTATATACATGTATATAATAAATGTATACATGTACGAGAGAGCAAACGGGTAAGATAATCTTATTTGAAATTGGAGAAAGCAGGATAATTCTGATGTACTATGGGTATCCCCATTACGTATAAGGTGATGATCCATTAGATGCTGGGAGATGTATAGTCGATTCGAGATAATTATTTGAGGCTTATCGAGGGGACTCTCGCGTGGGGAATCCCTTTGGAATTTGGCCCCTACAAAAAAAAAAATGGGAATAAATTTGTATCGCGTTTAATATTTCTTCTTGTGGTGCTAATTTTTCTTTTTGGCTAATTAATTCATTTTGGTATTTGACTGTGATACATTTGCAGCGTACATACTTTTTTTTATTCTTCTCTGAAAATTTTTGTGATTTTATCTATGTGCGAGTCAGTGTATTTGTCAAGTGTTTTGTTACTGTAGTACGTGTACACGTGTACTTGTCTCTTGGGCATGTTCAGGCGTTAAGTTAGGTATGGATTAATGGACGGATGGGATAACATATATATATATATTGGCAAGATGGCCATACGTATCTATGCTGGCGCTTTTGTTACTTTTTGAACGAGTTCGATACGCTTTCGGTTATTCTTGCGATGGTATCTTTCGATTTTTCTTTTTTTTTTTCTTTCTTTAAATTTCTCTATGTATTTTCTGTCATCCGTTCTAGATTCTGCATCTTATGATTTAGGTCGCGACGCGACTGCCACCATTCGAGGGACTCTGTTACGCTGTAACCCGTAAGCGATTGGCCCCTCAAAAATATACCGATCTTGGTTTTTAATTATCATTACGGTGGGCATTGCCGAATTTCATCGGATATCTGATAACTTTTATAAGTCTGATTAATTCCCAAGATATTTTTTTATTATCACGATTTTTTTTCTATCTCCGAAATTATACCACTACGATTCTTTGTGTCTGGCTTGCGTCATGCTCTCGAGACACCAGAGGCAGAGAATCGAGAGCGAGAGAAAATTTCAGATCCGCACGACTTCTGCCGATTGACCCCGTCTTCAAGAAATCATGCAACGCTCTCGAGGTCATGCCCTTAAAGCGGGCATTGCACGCGAGCACGATTCCCACGTGCATGTGTGCAAGGTTCGATAGTTATATACCATTCGCATGAAAATTTTCCACGAAAACTGATAAAAAGTCCCATTCAAGATATGTATTGAAAATATAAAAAATTACCCATGCAATGCCCACCTCGCTCAAAATCAGTTCGATATGGTTTCGCGATAACGCTGATAAAGTAGACTGACAGAAAAGTCTTCGAAAAATTAGATACAGTCTCGACACAGCTATTGTCAATTGCACAGCAAATCCAGCCGCAAGAATTGGCCGCGAGTGGCGGTAGAGGAGGTCGCGAAGATAATGAATGTACAAAAGCAATTAAAAAAAAGATTACGGGGTAGGAAAAAAAATGACCTAACGCAGCAGCCGGAGAGACGTGAAATTCTGAAAATGGCGCTATATCATGGTCGGGGCAGTTTAATCTCGGTGACGTTGATAATCTCATAACAAGGAATCGTACTGTTTCCATCAGCCGATAATTCATTAATATAAAATAACTTACGTTCGGGCACACGATTTTGATGTCTGATCGATTTTCTGCGCTCTTTTTTTTTTTTGCTTAATCCATCCAAATACTCGACAACGTTCTTCGCGCGAATCCGTCAATTTTTCTAGAGACAACGTGTGATGATCCGAGCTGAACGTAATTCGGTGTACATATACATATATATATATAAAAAGACACTCAATGTATAATTAAGTGATTCAGCACGTGGCATAAGGGTACCGCTACGTAAAATTCATTGCATATCTACGCACTCCTCTAATCACTCATTGAGTATGTATCTAAATCACAGCTCATGCTACTAATAACTTCTAAAAATATTCGCACAATTATCCTTTACTTAATTAGATAGATTATCCATTAAATTCTATATATCATTATTATCTCGTATTAATATTTATATATATATATATATATATCATTGTCATTATCATTATCGCCATGGTACTCAATATCATCGTTATCGTTATCGTTATCGTCCGTTTAATCGTCAATCGTCGGTAAACCTCTCGTCAGAGTAATTATAATCGTCATTGTCCTCGTCGTCGTGACAAATGGACCGTCTTAGGAACAAAATTTCATAACGTCATTCACGTAGGAGTCTGCCTATCAGCCGATAATCTATAATATTAGAAAGCTGACCGAATAACGCTTGACGCTTTCGGCAAATCTATGTATATACACATACGCGTATACCTATATATATCTATATACATAATAATATATGTATGTATATATATACTTGTATAAATGCATAGTATATAGGTACATACACTATCCCCTTCGTTAGAAGGGCAGAGCTCGTCTCACTATCCAAATAAATTAAGTATCATACAGCATATGTATTTTGATAAATTCGATTAAGACGATTGATCTCTCTCTCTCTCTCTCTCTCTCTCTCTCTCTCTCTCTCTCTCTCTCTCTCTCTCTCTCTCTCTCTCTCTCTCTCTTTCTCTCATTCAGTCACTCTCTTTCTTTGCTATAATTAAATTATGTATTCTCGCGTTCCCAGAGGACTTTGGCCCTGTCGAGCTTCTCCGGATCTTCTTCGACGTGGATCCCGATCCGTGAATCTGACCCCGTTCGTACAGTTGTCCAAGTCGTGCAGCTACGAGCGTCACTGACATCGAGATCGACGTCTTCAGGTTAAGGTCGGAGGTTGGTCGAGGATCCGTAGAGCCGACAGCGGATGCAAAAGATCTACCCAGGTTCGATACAGTACGTGGAGTGAAGCCGCAATCCTCTGGCGCGCTCCTTGGAGAAGACCGGAAGAAACTGCAGCTTTCAGATGCATCGTCTCAGTGAGGTCAAGGTAAGGCTCCACTTGGACCTTGTATAAATTACGTCATTATTGTTAATAAAAAAAAAGTGTCCTGAACTCTTGGATCTCCTTATGCTAGGCCTAATTCGACGAGACCGTCTTCGAGAGAGTCTGGTTGGATATCACACGGATGGCGCTCACCTAACCTCTTAATGTGCTAAAGCGTACGTAACTTAAGGTCAGGCTTACGTAAGAGAGCAGGAAGAAGAAGAAGAAGTATCGTTGACACGGTAAGAGTCTGGCAAAACTAACTAGAGGGATTGCAGCTTGGATCCGGATTGACGTGAGCCTGATTTCTGGTACTCGACGAGTCCGTCGATGGATTCGAACTGGTGGCGCCACTCGCGTTACCGTTACTCGAGGAGCTACTCGTGTTGGCTACGTTGGGCTTCTGCGCCACGTGGGTCTGGTAATGCTTCGCCAGGTGAGCCTTCTGTCGAAAACTCTTACCGCACAACGAGCATGCAAACGGTTTCTCGCCCGTGTGAGTTCTTATGTGAACGTTCACGCTGTACTTGTCCTTGAAACCCTTGCTGCAGATGCTGCAGTAATGCAGAGATCTCTCCTTGCGCTGAACGCTACCCGGCGAACCGCCTCCGCTTCCTGATTGCTGTTGCCCGCCGCTGCTGGCGCTGCCACCGCCGCCACCACTGGAACTGCTGTTACCGCCGCTGGAGTTGTTTCCATTTCTGTTAGCCCTGCGACAATACTTCTTAGGCGGTTTTGACGTCCCGGTTGTCGCCGATACCCTCCCCGTTGAAATCTGCATTTGACTCGACGGCTGCTCAGCCTCTGCACGCGGTGCACTTTGCTGCATGACTTCCTGCTGCGCGGCCGTCACGACTGTCACTGCACTAACCTGACTGAGATCTGCGGGTAGGGTGATCGTACCCAGGCTTCCACTTGCTGGGTCCAGGGTGTACATAACTGTCGTGGTGGCTGAGACGTTGCAAACGGGTTCAAGATTACAGTAGGACTCCACTACCTCGTTCGCGATACTCTTTAATTTCTCATAATCACCAGGGCGATAGGTCGTCGCATCCAGTTGGGACAGTAAAAGATCCTCGTCGGTGCAGGGATGCATGGACTCGTCTTGCTGATGATCCATCATTTGCAAGGTGTTAGGATTGGAGTTGGTACTCTGCATTGACATGGTTGGGGCTTGGGAGGAGGACGATGACACGACCTGGGTAGGTCCTGAGTAAAGTTTACCCTGGAGAGCACTTCGAAGTAGACTCTCGGCAGAGTCACCAGCCGCAACTGGGGCTTCCTGTAGATGATTCTGATCGGAGAGCTTCCAGTCGTTGTTGTTATCCCCGGTAGTAGCCGAGGATGCTCTCCCACAGATTTCTTTACTCTCGACGAAGCCACTGTCCTCGGTTGAGTACTGGGACGACGGTACTGGCATCGCGTGAAACCTTTCCGTTCTGGAACTTTCTGCACTCTGGTCGTGTTCGTGTTCGCCCGTCGGTTCCAGGCTCAGTATCGCGTCCAGGTCCAGGTTCGGTCTTAGAGTCCAGGAATCTGTTGACGGCGCTGCTGGACTCTTACAGCAGTCCAAGGCGTCCATCGAATTCGCTTCGTTGTTCAATACGGTAAGAGTGTAAATAGCTCCATCTGTATTTTGTCTATCGTTAGCAGTGCATCCTCGCGATACAGGATCATTTTGTACGACAGAATCCCCATGAGGATGACTCTGGGTATTGGTGTGTGCTGACCAGCAGTACTTGTTAAGATCCTCCAGGAGTATGTTGCAGGTCTGCTCCTTGTTATCGTCCCCCCAGTAATCGCAATCGGACTGATCCATCGTGACGTCGGTATTCTGAACATTACAGATATGATTACGATGATGATGATGATGGGATAACGAGCCGGTTATAGTAGAAACAGGTGGCAGAGCGGTAAGTGTATTATTATTTGTTTCCTTGACGAAGGAGGAGTGAAGATTCCGCGTTTCGTGATCCTCGTGACGAGTATCCTGTAGAAAACTAACTCCGATACTCCTGCAGGATCCTCTGTGAAGGAAGCCCTCCTCGTCGGAGACCCCATCAGCCGAGGCACAGTGAGGCGGTGGCGACACTACGAAATCGAAGAAATCAGTCTTTGCGAGTTCCTCATTGGGACCACCTGGCGCAAATGCTTCCGTGATATCCATCCTGCTGAAGAGTATCTTCCTCGCTGGATCCTGCTGCCTGCGCAGGTTATCCCCACCCAGTGATCGGACCTTGGCAGGATCCTTCCAAAGGATCGCTCGCGCTTCCAAGGCAGTCTTCCTCTTGTACTTCTTCAGAAACTCGTATCCCTCCGCTCGTCTGACCACCGCATCCTTGTCCCGGAAGTCTGCAAGAGGATGGATCCAATGGTTACAACAGATGAAGAAAAAACAAAAAGAGACAAGAAAGATCAGGCCAACTTACTAAAGGCACATGCAACAGGGCATCATAGAATCTAACTACAATCGAGCCACTGCTCAAAGACTAAATGATCTAAGCTTTCGTACACGTAATAAAGAATACAACTATTGCGTGTGTCGTGCTCCATATTTTATGCACGTTGCGCAGAGCACCGTTCTGCTCATAGAATAGGATTGGTTAGGATCGGTACCAGCCAGCCACTAGGCCGAAGACCAGCTCTCGGCATACTCCAGGCGTGGGAACGCACCGTGCCCGCGTATAAATTTACTATAGCCAAGCTGAAGCCAGCAACCAGCAGCAACAGCGGCGACCAGGCAGTATGTAGAGGAGACACAGAGAGGTAAGTGCAAGTTGCGCAACTTCTTCCAAGCAATCCTATAACGCACTGTACTAAATTAATCCTACTATAGTGTCATATATATATATATGCATCAGTTAAATGCCAACCGGTAACAATGATCAGTCTCAGCCGTGCTCTACCCGGATGTCCGAGCAATGCATCCGCCTTGATTTAAACCCGTGGAATAAACGACTGCGCTTTAAGTCGCTTCGATTGATATTCGCTTACGTGAATATCAGGCTGCAAGCCAGCCAATATGTGCCAGTGCAGATATCGGCAATCTTAAAAGGTGAACCCGGATGTCGCTCAAGAAATTTCACAATGGGAACGAGTCAATCGACCGCCACCTATATCGGCCAGAAATCTCAATGGCGTATTGACTGATGTCGATGATTGAAATAAAGCCACAAAACTGCATTTCTCCGAGTGGAAAGTCATCGCATACACTTTTCAGATATTTTATATTCGAGTCCGACCGAAGGGACTGTAAAAAGAGTTAAGAGCAACTGTGCCGAATGGATGACCACGGAGGTTCAGTCCAAGTGATGGATTCGGTTCGAAGGGGGATCAATGGGAATGATGAAACAAATTTAAAAAATGAGGCCAATTCTGCGAAAAGTTTGAGGAACACTGAAGTGCCAAGTCGAGATCCAATAAAACGAAAAGTATCGAGGAGAGTTAATCATCGAAAAGTATCTTCGAGGGTGACCTGTTATATTCACTGTATGTATGAATATATATATATATACATATGTAGACAGTCTTGTGTACACAGAAAATACTTGACCAGGAATCGGTAAAACTTTACGGTCGGCTTTATATGCCGTAATAACACGTTGTATGTTGGGTTTATCGCTTCATTCGCTCAATAAGTTTGCCAAGGTGTTTCCCATACCCCGTTGTCTCTCTCTTTGTCTGTCCCGCTTCTTCTTTTCCTCGTTTCGTTTTATTCCTGCACAGTTTCCGTAATGATACTCACCGTATCCCTCTCTCGCTGCTCCGCGAGCATTCTATTGGAAGTGTCATTTTTATTACTTTATTCTTCCTGCCCAGACTCTTGGGATCATCTGATCCCGTACGAAGCGAGGCCTTGGGGATACAGGTAGGACTTCTTGCTGGTGCTGCAGTCAAGGTGCATTAAAGAGGGAGAAAAAAAAGTCATCCAATGGAGCAGAGCGGCAAGGTTTCAATTCTTCGCGTTAGACGTGGAATTGACTCGAAACCGCAAACGTTATTTAAAAGACGCTCTGAGTTACGCGGAATCGACCAGTCGAAGAACTGCGGATCGTTTAGCTTCTCTCCTGCTGTTAAGGCGAACGGAGTATAAGTATATACGTGATTTATGATTATTAGGGGAAAAAATTAAGAAAGGGTCCTTAACTCATCTTTAGAACACTTCAAGGTGATTACTGCCTTGACTTTGATCCTTCAGGACTTTCTCTTTCATCCACAGGATCAACATGAATCTGCTTGAAAATGTTCTCCTACGTGGTCCAGTGCCACGACCTTGATTCATTGAAATCGATAGATACTTTCTCCAATCGATAAATTATGTATTACAATGGGTGATACAGTCGAATAGAATCAGGCGGTATACGGTGACTTAACCTAACCCACGAAATCGGCCAGACATTCAGCAGCAACCTTGTTCCGTTCCTTGTCACTGCGAAAATAATTCTGCAGCTGCCAATTCCGAGCTTTCTCTGTTCGGCTGGTAGTTATTAAGACATCATTTGGACGTGATTAAAGTGTAATTAAAAAATTACGAAATCGCAGAGTAATTGAAGCATAGACCCCGTAACACACTTTATAGACAATTGGTCAGCTGGTAGCAGCGGTCGCTTGGATTCGAAGAAACTGATTGCGAGACATGCGACTATGCGGTGAAATTCTTATTTACTTTCCGTCGTCTGGTCTTCCTAGTTACATTTTCAATTCCATTCCTCTTACCGTTTCACTCTCTCCTATGGGAAAATTATATTGCCCATCAGTCCTGTCAATGTTTACGATATATTTATAGCATATTCATCACGCCAGAACGCGAAGATGTTCTGTATATTTTTTTTATACCTGCAAGACACAATGATTCTTCGTGACGTTATCTGTGCACTCATACTTGATATACGGGTATTTGTATAACTGTACTTTCTACTGTAACATTATAAATTTTCAAAACTTCCCGCTACTTATCCACGAACTTTGAACTATTCCAAGGTGCTTGATTCGGTACGTAGACCGTGAGCTCATCGTGATCTACAACGTTATGCCGTTCTCTAATGGTCAAATGTATTGGGTTAGAAAAAAAATTCCAAGGACGTGTCTGCGTGACACTTTAAGGCTACGGGTACCGTTCCACGGCAAACAATAAACCGGAGTCTTATAAAATATAGTCTCGAAGGCTACACCCACGCGAATGTAGTACTACACTGAATTCTCGATAAGCTGGCTAGTCTTGATAACAATGTAATATACGTATTGTGAGACGTAGCAAACGGATACTCGGCCCAATTCCTTCGAGTTACATGCGTGTAGAGCAGCAGCGCCGGCAACGGCAAAAGCCAAGAGCAGCGCCAACGGCGGAACGCAGAAGCACTTAAAGACGCCACGCTACACTTATGAAATAGTCGGCAATGCGAACGCAAAGAATAGCAGGAAGAGGGCCGGGAGAAAGAAAGATTAAAGTAAGGCGCTAAGAAAACAGTAGTAAAGCATCGTTAGAGGATATCCTTGATGAACGCTGCGAACATCTTTTCCGCGTTAAACGAAGCCACGCTGTTGATTCGAAAAGAACAATTTTTCTCACTGCATAGAATTTCACCAAAAAAAAAAAAAAGGAAACCAGGAAAAACTATGAATGTCGGTCAAACAGAGCTGGGGGGCATTTTCTGACGGTGGAAGTTCTTGCGCCAGTTAGCGCCGTTCAGCGGAACTTTTGTCACATTAACAATGGAGTCTCCGCCACTCGTATTTGTCCAACGTAACCGCTACCACGAGCACTCCGTTACGAAGAAAAAAATTCTGCGAATAATTGACGCTGGGAATAATAGACAATTAAAAACTTGCCGCGAAACCATAAAAGTCTTTTCTGTCGTTAACCACAATTTTGTTTTTATTTAATACCAATGGATTATCTTGGTGTGCCAATTGAGTCTATGGAATTTTCATACCCGGTGAAACATCTTGGATTTTTTATCATTCGCTTGTTTCGCGCCACGGAGAAAATGTTGGACTGCGACTTCGTGCACGTCGGTTTCCTGTACGAATATGGAGATACGAGCGGATGAAATATATGTAAGACAGCTATTGAGTCCTGAGTACGTATATATACATGGATGTACATAGGTATATGTACAAGATATATAAGGTATATAGAATATCTTTTGACAGGTAGTTGGCCATTGAACATTTAAATAGATATGCATTGTATCTAAACGTACTGTACATATATACCAAGAACCAACCCCAGGAACAAAGTATTATGCAATTACCCATGGCAATCTGGCGTAGCGGCAAGTGGATCTACCTTTTGCTTGTATCATGCATGTATGCATATATATATATATATATAACCTATCCACTAACTTCAATCCCTCCCCCCCCCCCTCTCTCTTTCTCTCCACAAGGAATATTGACTTTATATATTTACGAGGAACCTGTATTTATTGCAGGTTCTCTTCCATACCGGCCTCTACCATATAGATATATGCATGCATATAAGTTCCTAGTGCAATATATACATATATACAGTGAATCAATAAAGAAGGCAGTTAACTGGAAGAATTACTCGTTACAATTTTATTATTTATTTACAGAATTGTCATTGCGCAAGAGAATAATATATTTTTTTTACAGTACTTAATATACATCTATTTAAAAGCATTTATCACGGATATTCAACCATCTGAATTTGTTAGTTACGTTTAAAAGAAAAAAAGTGGCAAGTCTACCCGTTAACGAAATGTCGTGCTTCCTGGTTGCGTTCTTAAAAAAAAAAAACCATGGCCGCGGTTATTCCCTACGGCAGAAAACGACGGCGGGATCGATGCGAACTTCGCATAACTTTCTCAGACTTTGACAATATCTTGGGAGAGAAGAGAGAGTAGCGCGGGAATTGAAGTCGGAATTGAAATGCTCGATAAAAGGAGGGTATCGCCCCGACCGGGCGTAATTGCGGGGATTTCGACGTCGGCGTCCAATTAGGAATTGCGCGGTTTTGCGTTTCTTTCATTCCACGTTATCCGTACGGCTTAACCCAGCGCAGTGTATAAAAGGGCGACGTTGCATACAGAGAAAATATACAAGCATCGGTCTCCGAATAAAATAACACTCGCCACGAAGTTTAGCAGTTATTAATACAATTTTCCGTAGCGATGTGTTACGTGCTCAGGTTGGCAATAATGGCGGACGGGAGACGCGTGCACGCTCGAGAGTCCAGAGCGATTAGGTAGGAACGTAGGATTTCAGTGTTGGTTGGCCTAGAAAAGCAGCAACTCCAGCTCGGACCGCGTTATAGAAGCCTAATTGCTAATTAGTAATTAGTAGGTACCCGACACTACGAACAGAAGACTTGCTACTGCAACGAGTAACCTACATAATGCCAACCGAGACGAATTCCTAAAACCAAAGAACATAGTGAAAAAGAAAGAAGTCGTCCTACACACGGTGATCATAATTTTAGTATCGCTTCGAATAATAATCCACGAGGTCCTGTTATGAATCCAAATGTCAATTTGTTTTGCATCCGACGCGGGGTGACTTTTCTGAAAGGAGGAAAGATTAAGGATGAATCAGAAAAAAAGAAAAGAAAAAGAAGAAGAAGACGTTAAGTAAACGCAGGGAAAGATGCAGCGCGCATTTAAAGTTACCCCCGACATCCGTTCCTCTCCACGGATTTACCATGAAGAATTCGTGTCTTGTCCGCGGCATACGAAATGTTCTGCAGCAGTTAACTAACGTCGTCCATCTTGGTATACGTGCAAGCACGCAATGTCTCCTCGTGCGCTTTTCAATTATTTACCAGCAGCTACGTAGCACTGTAAATATCACTAGGTATTTATTTATCACAGCTTTTTTCCGTACTGAGATATAATTATATATATATTTGTCGTTTCGAAGTATCCACCTTGTCTGGCAACTCTTCGGCGTTCGTCAACCTAACCTAAACACCGACGGATCATACGTATCCAGTTACTTCCGACTTAACGAAGAGTTTCCATTTGACAGTGCTTGAGTACGTAACCGAAAAATTGTCCACAGTACGGCACAGGGCTGTGGACATGCATTAAAAACGCATTAAGGCCGCGTTGGCTTAACGCGACTTTTCTGTAGAAATAGTTGGCTTCCTTTTTCTGGTTTTACTTGTCTCTATTTTTATCCCTATTATTTATATATACGTATATATGTATATTTCTTATACAGCCGATAATTTCACGAGTATACACCGATCCACGCAGCACCTTCGGCCATGCAGATTCCTAAAGAGCCGAAGTAAATTGCTAAATAAGTATCCTAAGTACTGATGCGCTCCACCGAGGCGCTGCAATAGCTGCCACCATAGACGATCATCAATCAAGTAACGTAAGAGTAGGAGAATATGGAGTCGCCGGTGGTTGGTATGCGCATAAGGAATTCAGTAAAAAGTATCTTAAATCCATGAGACTAAAGTCACGAATGATTTAGCAGTAACGCAAGGACGACATGTCAATTCGCAAGTCTGGCAGAAAGAGAGAGAGAGAGAGAGAGAGAGAAAAAAGGAAACGCAGACAAATGACGCAGCGCCGGAAGTGTCGAGTAACTTTGACAAGTGAACCAGGAGATTAAACGTGGACGTAAAGTTAAGAAGGAAAAAAAAAGTTCTTCCTGTACCACCCGGTATATAGATGTATCCTATCGATACCTTAGTACAAGACATAACCTACCCATGGTATATACTGTATCTAAGGTACACTGTAACCCACGTACGTATAACTATATATAATTCAAGTACGCAAGCTGGTAGGTATCGATGATGTAAGAGTTCCGTGTTCCCTGGCGCGTACTTTGCTATAGTAAAAGACGTAGGATCTAGATGTCTATCTACAGCGTGGTACAAGTCGATCGGTAGATCCCATAAATCTATAGTGTCTGCCGAAGCCTGACGTCCTTGTGGCTTTGGCCACTCTGTACGGAGTTTACTTGCCCCTACTGACAGACTTATTCACGCTGTATACCCTGACACTGCGTCAGACTATAGTACAGTGTTACAGAGTATACTATATTTTATAGGTATAGTATGAAGAACATGGTATACTCTACGTTACCGTCGCTCGTAACGCCGCATCCGTTTCTGACGCGCATATCGTTACGGGATCGTACGATACGTGAAATCCATATGGTAAATATGCATTGGAATAATACGCATGGCACGTTCCTTGGTTCTGGCATAAAATAACTAGCAGAAAGAGAAAAAAAAGGTGGCTACATAACGGAAGTTTATGGGGATTCGTTATAGGTCTAAGATTACAGCGAAGAAAAGAATTACTAGTTAATAATGGATCAGCGATCTTAGCCCGAGGGTTTGGCAATTAATGGTAAAGGAGATCGGCTTATTACCATCTTTTGCTACTGTTATTAATGTCTGGCTGGAATCGTAGAATATTTCATTGTAATAGAAAAAAGGGACGTAGCACCTGTACCGTGGTAGTTTGTTTAATATGAGGCAGGGCTCGGCCGCAGTGGCATTTTGTTTTTTTTAAGGGAAGTTAAATTTCACGCCCCGTTATGCTCTGTTCATTGCGAAACACGTTATTGCCTCGGGCGGTATCTGGTGTTTCTTTGTGAATTTATCTCTTTTCTCGCGTTCCTTAAGATTCCCCGGTTTTTTTTTTTTTAATACGGCAATCTTGGCGACACGTGCTACGGAGGCGAATTCGCGTTCGATATATGTGGTGTAGATTGACAGTAGTTGGGAACATTGTTGACGACAATGCTGTTCGCTACGTGACGAACGCACTTTTCGTGCTAATCGTAAATAACAGGAACAATATGGCGGCGCACTACGCTTCAGGCTATTTCGTTTTAGCTCTGCGAGTCAGGCATATGTTAAATGTCCTTAGCCATTATTTCATGGAAAATTAGAACGTTAAAATTTGTAACAAACGAGAAAATAAAAAAAGTGTCCTGGTTTAACCTGACCACACACCCCGTTTATATAGTCGGGCATAAAAACATTCTATACCACAGAAGCCCTTAGTGCGGTTGCCAACTTGAGTAACAGTTTAAATTGCGAATGACGTGGCAGCTTGTTAACGTTTGATTTTGTAAAAAAAAAATTCGGTCAGACTCTCCACGTGGATTTGTCTGATAAAAATATTACCGGAATCGTAAACCTACCGGAATATCTCGTTGAGCACGTAAAACGTCAAATTTCGTACTGTGAAAATGAGGCTTGAGGCATGCAAAAAAAAGTGTTAGAACATAATGAGCATCTAGGGTAATATTAAGGTAACAGTTGCGCAAGGACGTAGTCTGGGCAAATTTGCAATTAAGCCGCTGCGGTTCTTCGCGATTTTAATTACTACATAACAATTGCCGTCGACCTTCATGAATAATACGAATATACAATTAGCATCTGTATCTCATGCGCGAGATAAATAATACAAGTGATTTGTATCCTTCCCTCGGTTAACGTGACTGTATACTTTGTATGCTAAATTTTTCTACCTATCGATCAGCAATAATCGTTCGAGAGTCATCCAATTGGTTCTGCCAATTGGCCGGTTCCGTACTTCATTTTCATTTTCTCGTTATCCTCAATTTACAAGTAAATAGGTGCATTCCGTTTCACCTGACTTCGTAGCACGACAGTGACGTCGCGTAGGCAGGTAACCTAACTATACATATAGATATTATACATATATATACGCCCAGGACGTCTATCCCGTTTTCTCTATTTAACCAGTATTAATTACGATAATGATAAAATACATCGGCGAGCCTTTCCGCGTGCCTACTTTTCCACCGAGCATCGAGATACTCGGGTACTGATTAACCCTGCCAAGCATACCAATACTTGTTTCATACTATTCCGTACCTTTATTTCAGCGATAAACGCTAGTCAGCCATCTCCGCCTACGTTCGCCGTCCACATTTATGATTTCTAGTGACAAATATTTCGTATGAAATACATTATTCGATTAACGTCCACGCGCTGTTACGCCACGAAAAAATTGAATTCGGTAGTAGTTACGTTAAAACACGGTACACGGCTGTTTCATTACTTACAGTCAAGCACATAATCCAATCCGCCAATCATTGTGCGTACGCATTTAGACGAGCACGCACGACACGACTTTGTTAAAGTATTCATGAAAATAAAAGTGTACAACCAACGTGAAAGTTTTGCCCGGGCACTAACGGTATTTACATGACAAGGCGACGACGTCGTACTTATACCGCCTTGTACCTTTAATAGCTACGTCAGTGAGTTCTTCGTTTTGTACATATAAATAGAAACACATATCGACGTTGTACAACACGATTTGTCCGACGCAGAAGAAAAGTCTCCGAGACCCAGGCGCAATTTGTTTAGTCTACGCGGCGGATGAGCTGCGGGTAGCAGCTAACGGCTACAAGCGCCATAGCAAACAGTAACCCGGCGTGTCTCAGCCCGGCGGATAGGTTAGAAAAATTGTACCGTGGACATGGTCTGATAAACCGGCGGCAGCGTCGTTTTGGTGAAAACGCGACGGCACTTTATATGGATACTTATTGGATTAACATTAAAATTTAACATTCTACAGAAAAACGTTAATTAATACGTTACGATTAAATTATACCTTGCTCTCCCAATGTGTACGCCGATAGTGTCTTATTGGGTTTTTTCCAGCTCGCTTTGACAGACGCATTAATTAGATTGTGATATGGATATTCAGTATAAACAGGAAAGCGTCTCTCTTCGATTTTACACGGGCATTAATAAATCGTGCCGTTTCTCGATACTTTTCTATCTGCCACTCGTGGTCACGTAGATAATGCAGAGATTGAATTTATCGACGATACTAATTCACTGATTAGTCTAGTTTAACGTCGGATCCTATGGAATGTCTCGTTTCTTTAGATTGTTCAGAAGACAGGTACGGGACTTTCAATAGGGACTTGACTACGGTCTCGTTACGCCCATCGTGTATCGTTCTTATTGAGAATCCATCAAGTGCTAACTGTGATTGTTAAAGAATTAGTCGATATCCAATGTAGTCAATAAATAACGGATTAACGGAACGCCTCGCGATGATCGCTCTAGTTTCTAAACTGACGTATACAGACTGCCTTCCATACTCGGCTGCCTACGCAAAAGAACCGATCTCATTTCGTTACGATTCCTACGTGTTCTGTTTCGATAGATGATACTGTTATTATTATTCATACTAAATACTCGTTATACGTGCTATGCACGTTACACTGCGCTTTTTTTTCTGTGTCCGACGGTAACTTCAGGCACGTATACGATATACATACCGAGACCGTTTATGGGACAATCCCTATTGCCATGAAATACTACAAAGGCGTGAAGTTGCCGCTTAACAGGAAATTCTAGTGATATTACGTATGTATATATATATATATATATATATGTATATACCGTGTATATTTATTTCAGTGAAATATCGTATGCGAAAGAAATAATAAGATCGGTACAGATGGCGCAACAGACATAAAGATTGGGAACCGTTTATGGGATCATCCAGTGAAATCATTGCCAATCTGGCAGTCATCGTAAAATGGCGGAACTTCCCTGGAGCATTAAGTTCGTCGACTCGTTAAGAAGCCGCGCGGTCACTCCGTGTTTTGCAAGACTCTACGAAAAGTATGCTGATTGGTCCCGTAACTATCCTCACGGGTCTTTCGTCAATTCTCAATTTGTTTTCAGCCATGACGTGATTTCATTGAGGTAAACTTAATTATTTCATCTTGTATCTTTCATGATAACTAGCTGTGGTCTGTATTCGTTTATATTCATCGTGAAATTGCGAAATTGCTGATTTTACTTAACTTATCCCTTCCTCTGTTTAGTTGACGGTATTAAATATTATCGACCCAGCATCGGCTGTGGTAAAGTCTGTTACTAACTGTGCTAAGCCAATTCTACTCGCTTGCGAATACATGGAAAACGTATCGCGTGGATTCTTCAACGGTCCGTGGAAATTTCCAGTTTCGCCAGTCGTGCGAGACCGTAACGAACTTGTATAGAGATACCGACGGAGCACGATTTGAAATCCAACATGGAATTGTCCACGTGAGATACGTTTGATTTTAAGTATTTTTTTTTTTTTTCCTTTAAACATGCCTCTTACGATTCTAGGGTATTGTATAGTTCCTGGTGGTCCTCGAAGGAAGATGAGTCCATCGTGCTGAGCAGAAGGAGTGACCTAGATAAATAATGGCTGGCTGTCAGAGGAAAACAGAGTTCGATCGATCTGCCATACGAAGCAGAACTGTTAAGAAATGCGATACGTGGGTAGATGACAAGATCCGATGCGATCGGATAACGTTCGATTGACGGGAAGGCAAAAGATGACTGTTGCACAAGAAAGTAAAAAAAAAGTGAATATATAAAGCAACAAAAAAATGGTTGGTCGAGGATACGATAATGGAAGAATTTTTTTTTACCATATACATGTCAGATAAATCCATCTTGCATCTCGACGTGATTTAAAAGTAGAAAGTAAAACAAAAATGGCGTCCTAATATCCCTATCGTCTGCGAATGTCTCCTTATTGACCATATAGGTAGGCAACGTAATTGCCAGTGTATTATAATAGTCGCTCGTTAACACGCGACTGTTAATGACCCACCGTATCCTTAAGCTTCATGAAAATCGACACGAGCGACGATTAAGATTTTATTTTGGGATTCTATCGCGCACAAAAGTGGAACATCTAACGGTGAGATCGTTCAACGAGACAGAGATTCTTCCAGCGTTAATTCCCTCTACTGACTATGCACCAGCGTACGTTTGTAAACGAACTCGGGTAACGCTCATTGCCGCCCCATGAAAATATCTAAGTAAGCTTAAGCTCAGCTCACTGAACGTATCCGATCGTTATAGCGAACCGACTATGGAATTTTGTTAACAAAATGATCGAAAACACTTCTGCGTGTAATATCGCGATAAAAAGATATCCTGTTCGACGCCTATTATCTTTTGAATATTTTCCAAGACGTCCGGCGTCGTTTAACAAAACCGATTAAATTTTACGACGGAAACGGCCTAAAAACGTCACGCATCAATCAGCGCTCTATTGAAGAATAATTTTAAGCCTCGATCTTACCAGGACTTGTATCCTTATATACACGCGAACACCTAAGGTAGCAGGAAATAGGTGGGATTGCTTCTTCTGTTTTGTTCGCAATGATTTCTTTGCTCTCGCGCGAACCTAATCGAGTGGGTAGGTGGGTAGATAGGCGCTCGTAGGATCAGGCGCAACTTTGAAGATTCCAATTAATTTAATTGACCGTAGTCACGGCGGTCGGACACATACGGGGCACAAGGCAGATTATCAGCGGGCAATTGAATGCGGGCTCGGTGCAACCAAGGGATAACGTGTCAGGTACATGCATACCTACGTATCTATATAGGTACATAGCCTATTTACTAGATAACTGACAGAAACGAAACGATAGCAGCGGTCCCAATGTTGCGCAAACCAGCAGTCCGCCTACATAGCCTGAAGCTGTCATGACTCTCATAGCTACATAGGCATTATATGTCCAACCAGTGCCTTGTGTATATATATATATTACATATATATATATATACAAAGATAGCGTACAAACCCGACCATTACGTATATATAAAATTTTCTATACCTACATATAGTTACATATACCTATACATACATAAAACTCGTAAGACCCTCCTAGCAATGACTTTACCAGATATAAAGGCAGGCAGGTAAGGTATAGAGAATAGGTTGGTACCCATTCTACGAAACTGGCGCGGTGATTTAATCATTATCGGCAATCTTGTTGCTGCCAACAAAAAAAATCTAGGTCAACTCCACTTCCAGTTCACTTTTGAAGCCACCGCGAGTCAACGGCTGTGTAAAAGGGTTGCGCCGTTAAGACACGTACCCTGTATGATTTATTTTGAATAATTTGAAGCCTCGAACGGAATTGAAACTTAAGGGCGGTTTTGGTCCAGCATAATTTTTAGACAGCGGATAACATTATGGTGATTAGACGATTAGAAAACCAAACTTGACTCACATATTCCGATCTGTGTTATTTTTAATGCCTACGCTAATCTCCTGCCTTTAACTACATACCTTTTCTCATTTCGTAACGGAATTAAAAGTCTCTCGGCCCTAGATATATTCAGGTAACGCCAATGCGACGATCGAAGTCTGACCAATTACTATCCTCGACTCCTCACAAACCAGGCGTTAAAGTCTTCGGTCTTTGATGTCAGATGCTTTTACAATCGTTCGTGTCTCGAGGCTACTGTATATTATATATATATATATATATATATATATATATATGCCGACTGAACCCCGTAATTTTCGATTCATCCGAAAATCCTCGCAGTGTGTCATTTTCGAAAGTTTCGTGGATTCGTGTCAAAATACTCATCCAGCCGATCACTGAGAGTCGGAATGTACAGTTCCAGGAATGTCGGTATAAAAACGATCGGTTTAAAATTTGGTTGCCCGTATACTTACATGGCCGACTAATTAGCGTGGCAAATAGGTGGAAATGAATTTAATGTATTCGAGTACCCGCGATTGCCCAAGAGGATTTCGGCAATGTTTGCCCTCTTGAACTTTCTTTCATCCGTCCGAGAATGTCTTCGAAGTTCTATTGGCTTAGGTCCGAACGAGCTTTTCATGAATAATTACAATGGAATTATTGCGCAACCATTTGCAGTCATTGTTCCCTTTAGTGCTTATAATGTAATCTTGAATTGTCCGTTTATGGTAACTCCGATGGAAACGACACGGAACGTTAGCCAGAGTGGTTATTACGTTTGTAGTATATATCTGCACCGAGTGGTTTCAGCAACATTGTCCAAGTCTACGCGATACAGTTACGACTATGTCAATTGGATCGAAGCGAGCATTTAGATTGTCAGATGGTTCAGTTGGCAATGGAGTATAAGTGCAAAGTGTCATATAAATATTGGATAATTGTCCTAGACGATATGAATTATCCTTTATCGTAAAACGGCACGATATAACGTTGCAAATTGATTGGACCTGTTATCAAATTATATTTGACAGCTAATGGACACGTGGTACGGTGCGCCTATTTTATACCTATAAAACGTCAATTTTTATGCCGAGTTTAAAATCGACTTTTATCGCCAGCGATCGCTACCATGCGATACTGTCTGCCTGCAATGACCGTTACGCTGTTCCTTCCGTGGTCGCTACGTGGAAACGGGCATGCCTACACGGTGGAAACTAGACGAGAGAGCGCCAAGTGGTTCCCCTTAAGTAGGTCATGAAAAGGAACCACGAAATAAGATTCGCTCTCACGTAATTCACGCGAGAGACCGGAAGCGCGTAAATCGCCTCATTTTGGAGAATCGAATTACGCATCCTTGGGACTTCAAATTTAGACACGTTACATCCTTCACGGGTATCTCGCCTGGGATAGTACTGATAATTCTCATTAACGTGAGACCAGCGATTCATTAGCGTGCGGAATAAAATTACTAAAATATCTCTTGCTTCGTGTCGTTATTCGAATTGGATATCAACGAGGAACTTTTGTATAATTTTTATCTGTCAACATTTTTTTTCGACAAATTCTTTTTATCTTTATACTTTTATGTCAATTTGAAAATCATGGAAATGTCGAATTTCAATATAGAAATTCTTTTAAAAATATATTGCGATTACAGTCAACTTTTTTCACGTACCAGTCACTTTGTCGGTATATATTAAATTCTAATCCATTAAGGATTCTATAGGGTAACCTATAAATAAGCAATGTAAACGACTAGTCTCTGCGGGTAAAGTGAATCAATGAGCAGGTATAAGAAGCGCTTGGTATATGCTCATTCTCAGGCTGGCGATGCACGCGTTCTCTATTAGCCGCGAGCGTCGAGGATGTCAGCAGAACACGAACTGTTGGTCGCATGCAACTATATGCACTCGAATGCAATTACGCACGTGCATCTTGGATTCCCTATTGGTCAGCTAGGTGTTGCCAACTTTAGTATAGAGTCGAGCATGGCTTCTGCACTGGGTCAGTATACCCAGTCTGCACCTATCCTATTCTGTAATAGTCCAGTCTGGTCTAGGCCCGGTATTACTATACTGTTGAGAATCGCTAAGACTACCAGCTGCAAAATTTCTCCTGGTGTCGCTCGAGCAAAACCTGCCCTAAGCTTGTACATTGAGTCTTGACTGCATCCGTAGTACGCATTCCTATTAAATGTCTATGTAAAAAAAATTTATCAAAATTCAAACGCGTATAAAAAAATGTCATTTTTTTCTTGACAAATAAAACAGAGTAACTTCAATTATATATAATTAATTTTTTTACGCATTCATTATTTATTCCACAATCTCACTTCTTATCTACATACCTGCATGCGTATGCAAAGGTTACCGAACTATGCAGTTTCCATGTCGTTATGGAAAATATAGGATGTTACGTAACCGCGAACACGCACAAGCCTTAAAGGAAACTTCGATGCCATCGACCTAATAAACACTAGAGCCGAAGGTATCAATTTTACCCCTTGATCCAATTGAAATTCACAGTGAGAATCACTTTTGACTGATCGAATATAATTAACATTACAATAGCGAAGCAACAATAATTATAGTTCTATAAAGTCAATTAAAAGTTTTTTATCATAAATCAAACTTCATCCTCGATAAGAGGATCACAGAATTTCGAGTAATAAAAATGTAAAAGTTCGCTAAAAAAGTTAACTCTTTTTTTTTTATCACGGATAAATAACCCATGATTACTGATACGCGATAAACGAGTGAAAGCGTTTATTAAATTAATTAGAAACAATTAATTAGCGATTAAGGTAATCTCTTGTCATCTAACATTTTTTTTTTCCCCCTTTAGTCACACTCATTGCTAACGACGCCGATATTACGCGAGAAAATAAGCTGCATCCGATCTCGCCTTATATACCCGCCGTAAGGTAATGACCGTCATTTGCTTTTATGAAACATGAGTATATTTTTTTTTTTTCTTTCTGCGGAACTATTACGGAATCCTACTTAAGATCGTAGCACACTGTGTATAAGCTATAACTCACACCTTGGACCGCTACATATACATATATGACACTTACGTCTCTTGATTACATCGATAGAATCAATATTGATATCTAACCACCACAAAACGGTAACATGCGTACCAACTTACGTAAATATGGAAAGAAATTTTGTGCGACTAAAAAAAAAAATAATACAAACAAAAGTGGTATCACATGAAAATTTTAATTATTTTTTTCACATGCAATTATACTACAAAAAAAATTCTTCCAAATTTCCCAACGAATTAACTCGACACCGAATCGTCTCATATTTTCTACTTCTTATCTCCTTAGCGCCTGGCTAAAAGTTTCGGTGCAGGAGCGTGGAAGTTGTTATGTTAACCCATAAAAGATGGATGCAGCCCAGAGCAAAGGAATAGAAAATAGCAGGAAGTTAGCCGATGCCAGCCAAAACAAAGGAAACCACCAAATGAGAAAGATATGCATCTGTAAGCGTGGGATCTGCGTACCAAGACTGAGTGAGGGAGCTTGTTGTGAGTATACCGTATGCATACATATATATATATATAGTATACACATATATACATCCTCTAGGATGTAGGCCGGTGTAAGCAGTGTAATATACAAATTGCGTACGAAGTCAAAGTGACGTGGGTATAACGTCGGCATGAATTTCTTTTATACGTTAAATAGCGAATTTAGGTGATATCCAGAAAAGGGGTGGTGGGGGGAGGATAAAGATTCATCGATATCATTGTCGGTAAATGAATCGACCAAATGACGTTAACAAATGATTATATGCTCTGGTTCTTTCTAAAGCACCGCATAGTTGACGATGGGCCCTTTGCCGTAGCGTTAGATATGCCAGACTGTACTGTGATATATGGATCTATATATTAATATATACCTTGAGTAAGTAATACCTTCCTGCACTTATTTTGAAAAGGTATAAAACAAGCGGATGAAACCAATAACCTCAATAGAGCCGTATATATCTATATCCAGTGTTTGACTTCACGAGTGCAAGATCCACGAGCTAACCGATTGGTAGAAAGCTGTGACTAAGAAACCAAGTGGGAATACAACGTGTCTATGGATATCCTACGCGAATACTAAAATCCTCAGGAAGCGATAAGAACTTAAGTAAGATCCTCGGAGTAAATAGAGATTGGTGGAAGGTAGTGAAAAAAAAAATCAGACAGTGTTAACATTAGCAGAACCGAAGAATGAGTGATCCTTAAAAGTGCTGTATCCGTGAAAAGTATAATTTTTTTTTTAATACGAAGATTCATTTTTTTTTTTTCCTTTTTCCTCAGCCAATGCACACGAGGAACAAGGAGAAATTCCGCGAGAGTCGGCCTTTACGGTGATGATCTCACGTCTTTGGTCGCGTAGTGTCGTTGGTTTATTTTTCTTCTTTTTTTTGGTCTCGAGCGAACAAAAAAAAACGATTCCGTAAGAAAAGACTTGGCTAATAGTTCTTTTTCATTGGAATCAAGCGGATTCACTTGCAGCCAGTTCGGATAAGCCCGACAATGAATTGCCCGAACCCGTCCTGTCGCAAACGTTTCTTCCCACCCTGTGTATTCGCTGCACCTACTTGGATTAACGTATAATATTTCTGTATACTAAATCTGTATGGGTAAGACAGGTTCTCTAGCATGGCGCGATACCCCGGGATACTCTGACATTTGCTGGGTTGATAGCCGAGTGGTTCACCTATAGGAGAAGCCGTAAGACTGACTAGAGTCTGCATTTTATACTATTGGGATATGGTATAGGTATACCAAGTCGAAGTATAGCTGTTGTAACGAGGCTCCATATGCTGGTCCGAATTACTTGGCAAGGCTTTATTACTCTTTTTGGACTTTGGGTCGTGTCGGGCGTAATGATTATGAAGAGAGGAAAAAATGTGCAATATTTATATCGTCGCTTGTTACGTGGAAAAAATTTGTCACAATTCCTTTTTCGACGCTTTCAAATTTTTTCTTTACGTCTGACAACGTAACGATTTTACAAATTTTTTTTTGGTATGCTTATCGAAAAAAATTTTTAATATCTCAACTGTTTCGTCTTTAGATAACATCTAGATGTAATGAGTTTTCGAGAGTTTTGACCGGCACATTCCAATTACTCCACGTTCCAATTACCCTCGTTTCTCCCTAATAGCGCGCTTCCACGTCACGGGATACCCGTGACCTATTTAATCCTAGTAAATTGATGTACTCCTTTGTGCCTACGCCTTGGGATATTTTTGGGTGGAAGTTGGTGACAAAAACAAAAAAGTCAGATTAACCAGAGCGGTCGTTATTTTTTGGTTGAATAATTTTTTTTGGAATCGTATATACGTACAGTCGAGTGGCCCAAGAGATATTTTTAATTCGCAGTCACCCTGCATAAAAATATATACCGTTGGCTGCTGCTAAGACGAAATTCGAAAAAGACAATGGATACCAAAAGCCGTATAAGCTTAATCCCGGTTATATGGATCTCGTAGAAAATTTCACTGTATCGAATTTACCTGCTTTACATTGTTATACATAAATCAAGCGGAATAAGATAAATTCGATTGGATGAGATATTTTCTCTGGGAAAGCCATTTCGCAATGGTATCCTGTTTTCGCATCGCGCGGTCGAGAGTTCAAGTAGCTTGGATGAAGTCGATCAAGAGTCAGATAGATATACAAGTAAGTGTGTATGGTATGCATGGACGTACAGTAGGTTTAGAAATTTTAAGAGGTTAACCTGAGCCAAAGTCAAAATTTAGAACTACGACGATTACGGCATGGCCTGGCGATGCTTTGTACGTTGAAACTGGTCTTGGAGAGAAATTTGTACTGCGCCCGATACCGTTGCGCTTTTTCTCACCTGAATTCTGAACGTTTACCGGCGCCCGAGCGAATTACCCGTTAAACATGGAATTTGAATAGACTCATACTCGACTCGATTCGACCGGAGCTGAATTGACCCGATAGCGAATCACTTGCATGTTATTTTTTTCGAATCGATCGAAACCGACGTTATTTCTGCTGACCCCGTTATATCTGTAAAAGTAGCGAATCGCTGGAGTTTAGATGTTGGGATTATATATTTGTATGTATGCATGTGATGTATATATATATACTGCTTCCAATGGTTATTGCATTCGCGACTGCGATTCTAAAGTTAATTAATACTGTATAACGGTCGCGGGCCGTGGTCACTAGGAATTTTAGCCAATTATAATATCGCCATAGATATATATATTGACGCACGCGAACTATTGCGAAAAAGCGAGCAATGAGTCGTTTTGTGTGGGGACTAGGACTTTTTTTTTTTACAATTGTCGCGAAACGACTTAGGAGCTGGCGAATTATTTCTTTGCGGAGAGTCCATTGGTACTCCTGGTAATTAAGGTGACAATTGGGTTTTATAAATTAGAATTTTTTATTTTGTCCAAAATAAGTGGTTCAGGCTAGTTTTCAATTGAAATCGCGTGGAGTCATTTTGAGAATTGTAAACTCGGCTTGATTCGTTCCAGGAGTCAAGCTGTTTCCGCGTATTTAAATCTATGGCGATTTTACATGACAAGTGGAAAATATTGAGAAAATATTTTTTTTCGTCCGGTGAAAGCTACGCCTTTACGAGTGGTAATAGATGTTTTACGTTTTAACGTGAAAAATACGAATGGACTTATTTATCGTAAATCTGTTGTTCGGGTGTCGATCGTGATCGATAAAATTTTGTGTTACGGTGTACGTTGACTTTTTTTATCACGTTATCACGTGATGCCATGGAAAAATTTTCGAGGCAAATAATCCGAAAAACATTTGTTTAATAGAACTGCTTTCCTGCTGATTTCATTTTAACCTTGGTCGAAATTATTTTGAAATTCACATACGAATGCGGTGCTGGTTAATGGACATAATATTTTCTTCCTTTGATTCTGGCGCGTACGCGCATATATGTAAAACACATGACAAAGCAAACACATGAAACCAGCGATCCTCATTTATATACAATGAGGAAATTAACAGTGCGGCCGTAAGACACTGTCGTTATCGTAACCAAAAAATTTACCCCGAGGCCCCAAAATATGTATTGGTATAAAAATTTTGTTTTTCGACATTTTTCACGTATTTACTAAATCAAGACGAGCGACAGAAAGAGCTGTCAAAAGTCCGCCAATGAAAACGGCAACAGTGCGCACCATGACAGGAGTCACGTGAAACTCCGAAAAACCATCGAACCGAAAATCCGTCTATAAAAATTACGATAAAATTTTGAAAATCAATAATCGATTCTCGATTCGATGAGAATAATCGCTAATAATGCCCCGACGTATCGGATTTCTCATTCACCGCAATTATGCAATCGCCGTGAAATCGTGCCTCAGTCCCATCCAAGAATAGTTCAGATTGTCTTCGGCTTAGCCACAGCATATTTTCACCCATATTACACCTCAGACATTTTCAAAATGTACCGTATCAAAAAATTGCGTAGGAAGGTCATCCGTGTACAATAAATAAATCGGGATAGCAGTAAAGTAAAAAAAATCCTATATACCTATATACAGACAAAACCTTAATTTTCCTGTATAATTCATACAGAATGCACTATGAATACAGGACGATTCATTATTCCTTTCGTGTTATAAAAGCATCAACGTTCGCCTCAACGCGTTTGTGCAGTACGTTGGCACTGTGTAGCCATGCGTACAGAAGTTCCGGTTCCTGAGAGAGGGGTATACCATAGCGCCCAAATGCTACGCTCCTGAAGAGGATCCCACGTGAGGACTACGAGCCAGGGCCGATAATTGGTCCCAGTAGCAAAGCACAAACTCAACACGTTCCAAGCCTTTAATTAAAACAGCTTATACGGCGCATTCAATGAATAAAAAATCCGCGATGCGTAAATAAAAAAAATTTTCAAAAAAGAATCCCACCCCTATAATTTTTACAGCACAAGAAGCATAACCCGACACAATAAACATACACAGTGTCCCATGCTTCTGACAGACAATCGCAACCAAGATAAGATCCTGAAGTAGCACGTAGCCGTAAAGTACATAGCATAAGAAGCCAGACTAAATAAAGCCACGCAATAGAATAGTCAGATGATAATAACAAACCTTAGTGAAATAGGAAGATAAAGCCTGAGGATTACAGAGGATGCTAACTGGCTGAATTTCCGTAGTCGTGGATAACGCTGTCACGTAGAGATCCGAATCAGTGTTATCCTTGGCGGTGATATTTTAAAATAAATATCGCGTCTCCGATTAACAAACAATATAAAATCACTGAACGAATCGCGTATAGTAAAGCGTGTAGCAAGGGGGGGTCTCTCGTGTATAAGGAGGCATGTACAGTGTCCAGCACTATGCACCCATACGTCCGACCTAGTAGACGGCTGACATGTCAAATATCCAAGGGACGATAACGAAAACACGATTCAACAGTCGAATCCTCGTGGGAAACTCATCGCGGACACACGGCACATATTTAGTCAGTGAAATTCACTAGGCGACAGCCTCTTATTCACGCACGGAGTAACGCAGCACGCTACCAGATGTTAGAGACATTTGCTGGTGTTCCTCGCGGCCAGCCATGGAACGGCAACACTCTCACTGCCGGATGTTACGGTAGCAACGGATGATCTCGGTTCGTTAAGTTATCGAGAGCTGAGAGTAAAGTCCCTTCCGGTATCGAAGTACGTTGCCGTTTCGCGGCAGCGTAAGGCGTTGGAGGCTGAAGAGGACGAGGTCGACGTTGACGTTTTGAAGGTGGGTTATCCAGTGGCTGCCAGGAAGTGCCGGCGCTGGAGTTCGGCGCGCACCACACGTTCTGGATACCACCTTGGGCTCTTCTACCGAGGTCCCGTCCAGGTAGGACTCTTAGGTATAGTCTAGGTTACGTTTCGTAGGAGTGGGATAGTCCGCTGTCGATGACTACCGGTCGTGTCCGCGGCTGCGGCTTCTGCCTCTTCACTCGCGTTGGACCTCGCGCTTACCCGGGATGACATTTATCTGTACACGTTGATTGGCAAGGCGCACACGCACTGCGACGATCCGTATTGTAGTCCGGCGGGCGCAGGAGTGCGAACGGCTTGCTCCTCGCCGAAGACAAAGTTGTCTCGGTACACGGAGCCGCGCTATGTAGGTAGAAGTATAAGGCAAGCAACACTGCCGTAATATCCCTGGATAGAGTGTACTCGCTTTAGGTTCTTATGGTACTCGGTGATCTTGCACTTGTATTATAGAGTCGCGTAGTAACGACACTGTAGTATATAAGCTGCGAGGTATATACTAGGTAGGTAGGTAGGTATGTATTTTGCCTGAGGCGACTCCAGGTATAGCGGTACTTCCATCCCTGCCACCTCCTCGGACCCCTTCCCAGGCCCAGCCACCTCCACGATTCCACTCTCGTGCTATATATTCACCCGTGACTCCTTCGGCGAGTATGTGTTCACGTGTGTGTATAAGGCCCCGGCTTGATACGTGTCGGCGAGTCCTATGCTCTATGGATAGCCAGGACTCCAAGGACGTAGCTACGCTTTTCGGGCCTCATGCCCTGCCACGAGTAACGACGCGCTGGCACGTCTCTCTCGGCGGAGACTTCGACGAGTGGGAATGGCTGGGAGAACGAAAGAGAGGGTGTCTGGGTAGGCTCGACTGGAGGAAGCGAGAGCGAGAGAGTCTATCCGTATTGTCGTATACGAGACGGAGCGCCTCTGTCGGCATTCTCGTGTATCAATCGTGGAGACTTCAACCCTCGGATTTGCGTAGGCGATGTCGCTACGACCCTCGTATTACGATTTTGATACGAAAATAGAACTGACGCGACGAGACCAAACTGAAAGCTGTCGCAACGGTGATTCTCGATGCTTTTATTTATACGCAGTCTTGGTTCTGTTAACGATTTTTTTTTTTTCAACAATTTATTTCCTAATGGATTTTTATTCTCAGGACTTATTTTCAAAGGTGTCAAATTTTTCCGTTTTTCACACGTTATCAATATTTCGTAGTTAAGGCTCGCGCGATACATGGCCTCCGCGTTATTAACGCGTCGGCTCACGAACCTAGAGATTACCGGTAACCATGATAACAAATAACTCCGAACTGTTTAAAGTCGTACAGATTCGCCTCGTAGGTACTTGTACAAGTTACGCAGGTACTGTAGTCAGCGATCGCGATCATCGTGAGTTACCGGTCGCGATTAAATGTCAGCCGTCAATGCGAACTTGACGAATGACAGGGACCGGCTATCGGAGCCGTACCGGGGCCCACTAATTGGCATCGATCAGTGAGAACTTAGCGAGACGCATCGAAGAAAGGGAAGCAAGGACGATCCGCTAGGCAACGATAGAAAAAAAAGTCCTGATCCACGAAGTGCAGATGACGCAACGATAAAAAATAATTCAAACATGAAGCAAAGATTCGACCAATGTATACAATGAAAAAAAATTCTTGGGGTCCCTACGGACCCCAAATTTTGGGCTTCTCACGCGCCTGCACGCTACCAAGAGCAACAGGTGAGTCCGTCATTGGACGGGGACGGACGTTCTATAGTCTACGATCTACAGTCTACCCGGTGGAGAGCCAATCAGAAAGCGAGACCTACATATGACTCCCTTCCTCTGCGGAGCATCCGCTACGTCAGCCTCGGTCTAAGTTCCGGTACCGTTAGTCAGTCTGTTACAACGTCCACGATGGAACTCTAGTCGAGTCGACGTTGCTCATAGGTAGGTAGGTAGGTATCTCGCGTAGTCAGCCAAGATCCTAAAGATCGTTCCTCTTTTTTTTTTCTTCCTCGTCGTCCTTTCTTCTTTTTCTTTTCTTTCTTTTCGTAACTTTGTTTCTTTTCTTTTTTCTTTCCTTGTTTTTTTTTAATTCTTCTCTCCATTTTTATTCCGAGGCTATTTCTCCATGCCTCGCTGACTTGCTTAGGATCTTAGTCTCTACGTACTTGTCCCTGTGTGCACCCGGCGCACACTCCTTTACCACTGTATAATATCTATCATTGTATCTCATCCGTGCGCAGTTATAATAAATATACTATACCATCGCGACTATACTATATTTATGTATGTTTGCGTGACAGGCGCTCTCGTATGAACGCGACTTTATACGTGGGTTCCGACTGTATTGCTGGCCAGTATGTGGGGTTAGTCCGATGGGCTAATGTGTACAACCTGTTCATGTCGTATCGACCAATCTGCGAGACCCAAAGAGTGGCTCTACCTGCCGATAATTCATTTCTTCATGTCTACGTGAATATAGGTTAAAGCCGTTGTAAAAATGGCTTTACGTTCCGAGTCTACCTTCGTGTGTACGAGCCTGCACCCGTTGGTATACTCCAGTAGGCAGGTTAGGTAGGTAAGTACAGTCCGGTCTGAATATTCGTTACAGGATTAAAGTGGTACCACATAAATATATATACACACACATATTTTACCTTTGTCAGATGGGGGTTGGACCAGTTCGACATATTTTTAACCAAGAATAATGCCCACCACTTGAGTCCATTAACGATATTTATCGCCAGCAGGGAGTGTATCACGCCCCGGAGATCAGACGGATGAATTTAATTATAATTTATAACGCATTTTCGCTGCTCCTCGACTTTTGCACTTTATTCGCTCGCAGGTGGTACCTGGACGCGTCTCCTCGGTCCGGACGGCACGGGAGAGCAGAAGTCGATGGAATTTATAGGAGGCTCGATCAGTCGGACGAACTCGTGACAAAATTTAAAGGCGCTGCAGTACCTTCTCGTGGCGTAATGAACGCCGGTAATTTAATTGATGGCGCGCAACGCTTCGTGTGAATCCGCCGAGCTGAGAGTCGGCGACACGAATTAACCGTTACGACTATTTTGTTCGGGACGCAGTCGGTATAAATCTGTGATGAAAAAAAAAGAAAAGAAAGAAAAAATAATTAAACTGTTTATAGGATGCCCCCTAGGACATAGGAGGGAGTAACGTTTATTCATTAGCAAGACTAATCGCAGTGGCACGAAACGTTTAATCATCCTCTGGCACGAGGATTGGATTAATTTAATTTTTTCTTAACGGTCGCCATGATTCTTTTAGTTTTGTCTCTATCGGCGTGGATCGGCTAGACGTAGCCATTATTCAATTTTTCATCGTCCGCACAAAAAGTGTATACGTTACACTTGAGAACGTATTTACGAGCAATAAGTCGCACGGACGAGGATCCACGAGAATGAATTTTGGAAGATCATCGAAATACTCGTACAAAGAGGATACTGACGCAGGACCAAAGAAGCACGGCGACCTGACAAAAAGAAAAAGGGAAGACAGTCACGTCTTTCCAGTGGCTCGCAGTACGTCTTTCATCGTTGTTTGTTTAGCCACATTCCGGAAGGCTGAGAAATTTTTAATTCTCCCATCCACGAAGAATATTATAAAAGACGGTTATCGGTATGAAAATTTCTAAGCGAAGCTTTGCATAATTTTGAATTTATATTTCAAATATTCCCGCCTCAGTGGGCGTACGGCTATTGGTCACAGGACGGGATTTCCCCTTGGTCTACGTAAGTGAAATTCACGTCGCGTCTCGTGATTCTAACGTGTTTTTCGAAACTCGATCGCGTTATCAAGATCTGTTAACATAAATTAACATAGAAGTCCGTTTACGATAAATAAAATAAGTTTTACTTAATAGTTACGACGTACGGACTATACGGAATAGGCACGATACTCCGGCAACGTATCTTCCGCATAAAGGGACGAGGTGGAAGAAAGCAGATGACTTATACGCATGGAAGCTGACCAGATAAGAATGCAACTGGAAATTTCAATGAGTCAAGGCGATCTAGTTCCCGATCGAGCGGCGTACAAATCGACCTGTCCTATCTTCATACTTTTTTCCAATCCAATTAAATCGAATCGGGAAAGTATGGCAACTCACAATCGATACGATGACTCTCTCGCAGTCTGGCCAACCGAAGGTAACAGCTGCCACCGGTTGTCATCTATTTTACTCAATGGCTCCTTTTATTCTATATACCACTAGCCATCGACCTATCGAGTCACAGTCGATCGATCGATATCTCGAAATCGAATGATCGTCCCATACACACACTTATTCACACATCCGCGTAAGTCGGTACACTCAGATTCCCGGATATCCCACGAGCCTCTCTGAGGACACATCACGATTATCAAAAATTCAAAAGGACCGATCGTGACCCGTTTCACGGTCAGTCACGAGCCCAGTCACAGATCCCGAACCGATTCGTCGGAATCGTTCTTGCGTGCCGTGAATTCGCGGCTTTGAAAATCGATAAAATCGCTGAGCAAGGACGCAGCTCAAGTGCACGTTACTGGACCAGCCAAAAAGAATTTCTCGAACTGGATCGAAACGTGGCCCCAAGGCACCCGAGGACAGTTTATAATAACAGGCGTGAAGTTGCGTACGTTACGTATCGGCCATGCTAGACAATCCCGTGTGAAATTGTCTCGCTGCTAACTTCGGGTCGTCCTCGATACCATCCTAGTTACTTTTGGTAATTTCTTTTACTGCGACTCGCTGACCTATATGCTTAACAAATTTGTATAGGTATATACCTACACACACACGTGACGCAGACTGGCAGCATCTTTGCATGCGGATACCGGAACGAGTTTGAATGGAGTCAGCTGGTAATGGCGGCGAATAAGAAAAGGAATAAAAAGATCCTGTACGACGTTGCCAGCGAGGAAGCCGCTTCCGTAAGTCGGTAGTCGATCCTACGGCACGTTTACGGCTACTTACGAAATAAATTATTCAAAACGAGCAATGCCCTGAACTACCGAGATAAACTATCAAAATTTCTTGTGAAATACGACTAATTGGCCTGATTATCTCTCATGAATATTCACGCGTACCTATATCTGCCACGTATGGAATAACCATAGGCAGCTCGATATATAGATGGATGGACGTACGTGTGTACGTGCCTTAATAGATACATGTAACATAAAGTGTAATGTACATTATGTATATAACATATTTACAGGATCAAATATATATATATATATATTTTTTATCCACCTACTTAAAGCCTGAGAGTACGCAAGCAGCATACCGAGGAGATCATGATTTCTCAGGTTGGATCGTAAATATAATAAATGATCGATACTTATTTCATTCCGATCGATCCGATCGATTTATCTTCGTTCCGTTAATTAAAAAAATTTTAATCGTCAAAATTCGTTAGGTTTCTTAGCGCGGCTCCGAATTCGACCTAACCTCAAAATTAGGTCTCTATGAACTCCACGGTGCTTCCAGCATCCGGGAAAATAGACGATCTTTACCGTTTAGCATAAATCAACGTTTATGCTCAACGTTTACTATCTATTGCCCCGGGTGAATCGTCCTCGCGAAGTAATCGTGAATTTACCCTTAAGCCTCCCCTTCGCCCCTGCTATGATTCTCGCTGCACCAAGACATCGTCGAATCCTTTCGCTCCGGTATTAACCTGTCTTCATCGTATACCTCAATCCAGCCTGGCACGAGTTAACCAAGACGAGTCCGTGGTGTCTTGCGTGTTGCTAAAAAATTGCGGAAGTCCGTTTAAAATGTCATGGGTACGCAGCAAATAACAGTTTTCAAAGAGCGATACGACGTAGGGAACTTATGCACACTTCACGTGCTATACCAGCCATCCCGTTTCTAGAGCGTGGGCGCGTGAAACTTCACGTCAGAAATTTCTACGTACCTATAGATATGTTAACGTGTATATAAATATAGATATAGACATTGAAGTTAATAAACGTATATACGTATCGCGTACCGGAGAAGTGGAATCACCAATGAAGATTTATGTGGTACCTGTATGGCCAAACTCTGCGGACTAAATAACAATGATTTATAGAGCGTAAGGCAAGAGAGTTACTTTAAACGGTATATGGTCGAAAAAAATATAAAAATAATAAAAACTGTCATACGACCAATTTCTGGCGTGACTTTTCAATAAGAAATACCAGATACGATCCGACGTTCCGTACTGGACTTTCTAGTATATTGATTTCGCTCCATCAAATTGTACTGGATCCATGGGCACGGTATGGACCGCCCAGAGGGTTTGATCTGCAATTAAAATTATTGGTCAGTGATAAGGTTATCGATGTACATCGTTTGTCGTATTAGTGTCTTGAGAAATCTTCAGGCTACGTGTCGGTCGTTACTGGAAACAGCTGGGACGAAAATATGCTTCGTTGGGGTCTTATAGAGAGTGTCCTCTTTGAAACTGACCAATTTCGATCAAGATCAAATAAGTTCGAAATATCCGTGACGAATTTTTGGCCGAGAAGAAAACGGCGAATTCAATGACGTAATAGAGGATTTTAGAGTGTGTCAGACAAACATCATGATCGTTATAATGGGAATCGATTTACGAATATATCGATATTGAAGTAGTATCGATATATTGGATATATCGATCATTTATTATTTACGTAATTCTCGTACGGTTATCTGTATCGTGTCATCTGGTTATGCCGGTGCCTATAGCACTTTTGTAGATTAACCTAAATATTGCTGCATGGCTGCGTCACTTGATTCGGGGCCCGACGATTTGTTCGGGTCGAAAATCAATTTCGAAACTAAACTTCCTTCTGCCGTTAGACTATAAAATCGCGCAATGATTTTTCTAAATTTTTTTTCTTTCATTCTGAATATAGGTACAGACGCTTGGGCAACCGACAAACGGACCGGAATCACGCTTCGATGGACCACGAGTATATCTCACGCTATTGTCTATAATAATGTTGCAAGGGGTTGTCTTTGGTACACTATATCTCTTGTACCGAGCGACAGTATATACACCGTGGAGTTTATGCCAAGAAACGTACTGCAGGTGTATCGCGAAAGAATTAAGAAAGTTATTCACCGAGAATCATGGGCCAGTGGCCATGTTTTAAATATCGTTCAGAAATGATTTCCAGATCGTGAATGGCGAACAATGATAATTTCTTTTTTTTTTTGTAAAAAATTATTAAGAACATCGATGTCGACATTGCCGGATCTATTAGCAGATCGTAAAGAAATTTGTAGAGACTGGTAATCATTAACCGCGTACATTTATATGGGCAATAACGAGACGGTGTCTTTTTGTAGAAAAAATGTAGAAAAGATGAACTGTGACGTTGCGACAATTTTTTTTTCTTCGGTTCACCCAGATCTTTGCTAAAGATGAAACGAGAAGACTCGTCGTTAGAAACTACGGAGGTCGTTAAATTTTATTGAAAATTAATTAATCAGGAGCGTTATGTTCCTTTATGTAGGACGCCATATAAATAGATAATTCGATAAGACGTCACACTGATCCACCTTGCGCCATCATTGTGGACGGATGTGTAGAAAGTAGCGAAGAAACTTAATAGTGAATTTTACAAGATCCATATCGCTCCGCGGAGTAATAATAACAATTTAATGAAAACCAATATAACGATAATTGGGAACGATCTTCTCTTGGACCGATCGAGCGAGTCTCTTAAGGGCGTATAAATCGAGGCTCGATTTTACTGGCATCGTTTAATGACTCGTTGGCATCGACCTTTTATCTCGCATAAAGAAGTTACCACGTGCACGGTTCTGAATTTCGAGATTCCTCCTCTTCCGCCATCTTGCATATATATTCATAAGCTTATCCGGAATCATAAAATTCAACATAGCGACATATACGGTGAACCTATTTTCACCCGACCTTCTCCCCTCCTTCTCGATCCTCGTTTCACATACTTTTTTTTTAACCTCTATCCAAGAATAAATGCATAGAATTCCAGAAAACCAGCTACGGGATGACCGAGTTCAAGGAGTCACTGCAGTACTGGTATATACAGATATAATGTGTATCGGCATGCGTTCGATCACGTTCGATCACGGAAACGGTCCATTAGGTTTTTTTTCCAAAGTAAAAGCGCATCGTAGACCGAACAGGGAAAGTGATCTAGAACAAATGACCAAACGGAGAAGAGATGAATACTAAAAAAAAAGCATACAGCAAACTAAAGATAGACGTAGTAACACGAGTTTTTTTTATCCTGGCCCAAGATCTTGAGAAGTCAGATTGTCCATGAATTATGCGTAGATCGTTAAATTAGAAATATAAAACCAGTCTAGACTCACGTCCGTGTATTCGGGTCCGTACGTATCTAACGTTCACTGTTAGATAAATATACTATACCACCAGCTATGTTAGCATCCATTAAACGACTGAGGACTCTAGACAAGAAGGCCTATCACTTTTAAATTTTCCTGACCTACCTTAAAAATTCCCGGCTATCCCACATACGACCAGGCTCTAGATCTCTACCGGTTAGTAGAGTCACGAGGACGTAATTTCCAATGATTACACGATGACTTTTTCAGCCAATCGATCTAATCTCTCTGATCTTGCTCGGTGTGGATGGCCCAATCATCCAAAGCGTTATCGGACGTTTCTTACGGGTTGGAAGCTGGATAAAAATATTGAAAACCATATTTTCGTATTAAGGAGACTCGCGAAAGCCTCGACAATTTCGCGTCAGCACGTAAAACAGTAATGCATTACATTATACTTACGTGTGTGATAAGATTTCATCTGAATATTTTTATTTTTTTTCTCTCCTTTCCACGCAGCACTAGAAAGGTCCAATCGGAGTCATTGACTATCATCATAGAGTAATCATCGTGCGTGATACCAAGGAGAAGGACAGCCCGTAGCACGTCCTCTCAAGCAATAACGAAGTTAATATGGAAGCAACTAGAATAAGCAGAAGGTAATGAAATATCTTGTCGCTGGACCGAGCTGTACAGATCACTTTACATCTCCTTTTACATTGCATTGGCTAAATAACAAAATAATTCGCACAGTACCAGATCCCATGTAAAACTTTATCGATACCAAAAGACATCACGGATCGATATCCTGCTACGTAGAGAGAATCAAAATTCAAATTTCCCGGGCTAAAAGTTAACGCTCTTAGCAAGGGTAGTTCGCGTCAATCCGCGATCATTAGCCGAGTCGTGAATTTCAGTCTACTAAATAATTAATTCTAACTAAAATCCCCGTCAGGTCTGTCAAATCTAATCCATTCATGTCCTATCATCCATTAATCGTTCTTAATCGCAATCCAGCCGTACGGTAATAACCTCAAACTATTCGCACCATTACGAACTCTCGTAAACGCTAGAAACACAATTTCACTCGCATTTACCAGATACGATCTATCATCTTTGCCGACGTATACGATACATGAAATTTCACGCTGCTGTCTCTCTTGATTAGGGAATTTGTTGAAAGTCCATAACACGTCTTCTCCGTGTCTTTCGTACCGGGCATGACTTCCCCTAGGTTATACATAACCTACAAAGCCTATTTGGCATTTCGGTACGGCGTCCAGTTGAAACGGTATACTTATTTTACTTGTCGGCTCCTTATAAAATCTAGGGATAATTCCAAATACGGATGTAACTAGATTGTTACCATAGCCATCCCAGTTACTGATGGCGCTATTGTTTCGCCTTTCAAACCCACGAACTCTGTATATACATATATACACCTTCTATACGAAAGTGCAGAAACCGATAGATACAGTTACAGGGCTCCACTCAAAAGTATAACCGATCAGTAAAGTGTGACCAGAAAAATGTACTATCGCGTCCGTGTACACTAATGCTTCTTATTTTTGACTCTGGGCATTCCATTGTTCCCGCCGTTTCATGCTTGATGTCGCTCCGTGACAATAGACCTGTTGTCATTGCGATATGGTATACCTATAACCTAACCTCGAAGTACATCGTATCCCACAGATACCTACTCATGCCATTATAAGCTTACGATTAAACTAGACAAAAGTATATCCTAGGCGCTGTGACGACGTGGCGACTATTATAACGAGTACAGAGGCGATCTTGGCCACTTGGAAATACGTTATCGTTGTTATTGTTATACATTATTATTGTTATACAGTGTATAACTGTTCGATTCTCAGGCGTGGCTGAGCAAGCACAAAGGATTGAATGTCTGGTATGGTTCAACGAAGAAATACAAGCCTCGTCTAGCCGTTTTGCTGATCGTCACTAGGTATGTATATCCTAGGTATATAATATATAGATATAATTATATAAAAAATATGTATAGTACGTGTATATATAATTACGTGGAAAAATGAACGTATAAGAAAATCAGACTCTGCATAGTTACGACCGTCGTAATTATCAAATGGTTTCCCATTATGTTTGCTTCGTGAAAACGCGGAACTGGAAGGACGTAATTTCACTATCAAAGTCATTAGCAATATCAGGATCGGGATTAATCTTCGTTTTCGTCCCGTAGCTGCTTGTAAACTTGCAGGACGAGCAAATGGCGCGCACGCGCTGTGATTTTGAAAATGAGACTTGAGAAACATTAAGGCTTATTGCAACTGGTCATTGATACAAGGCGCGGACGTATATATATATATATATTCATTTTTTTGTAACCCATATATATATATATATATATAAATTGTATTCATCATTGGCAGTCGTATAAATGATAGATAATTTATAAAGGAAGATTTATATGTACAGAGTTAACGATATTCATTGAATTCACCGACATTTAGAAAGGCGTCTTCATGGCTTACACCTGTCGTTATATATACCTGGTGTAATATTGGTATTATAATATACATATATATATAGATCCAGATGCAAGCCAATGCATATAGGTAATGAGCGTGTGTTAATCTCAGTGTGATTGCATTAGTTATTGGTCACGGTCCGATGAAGATGCGCCCAAGGGTTCCCATCTGTGCATAATAGATATATAGGTACGTATAAAGACGGGTCGCTACCTTTTACCGGCCGGCATTGCTTTTCCGCGATTTTTACCTTTTCTTTCGACAAGGCGCCCTTTTTACTTTATTTTCAGTGCTCTCGAGACCTACTTAAGAGATCGACTTATGAGAGAGCCGCTCCTTCGGTGGCCTGTACGATTCCTCGTATTCCGGCATGCTGGGTGTAGCCGTCGTTTCTGGTCACGTATAATTGATTGTTCGTCACGGGACACTGTGGTATTCATTGGTCTCAATTTATTTATTGCTGTCCGCAAGTGCATCACGTGCCAGGATGAGACACGGCCGAACTCGCAAATTGCCATATCGGGGACCTGAAACCAGAAGCAGAGCTTACGGTCAATATATGTCAAAATTTTAAATATCAAAATGGAGAGAATCAGAGATTTAAATTGATTCTTCATAATTGAAGGAAGTGCACGGGAGAAATGTATTTGTTTTCAATTAAAGTAACACGAGCAAATAATCGTTACGAGATCTGCCTATAAATTATCAAATGAAATGGTGTCCGTTGTTCGTACCTTTGATTGCTTTTATAAGCTTTACGCTTGATTTGCTTATTGTTCATTCCAAGTCCAAGTGCACGGACCTGTCGCGATTGCCTAGACATGATTTGGTATTGAAAGGCCAAAGGCTGCTCTCTTAATGGAGCTGTAGAAATGCGGTTTGTACGTTTCTATAGGCGTGTTACAATGTTTAACAAACTTATCGTTAGTTCGATTATTAATAGATTGACGCGATTGTATATACAGGGTGGCGCGAGTAAAATTATTCGAGTCAATTGGATTATTACATTGCATAAGCATGGTCACGAAATTTTTTATCAAAAATTAAAAATTTATTCTTGACAGTTCTCATCGTCTGACCGTTCCGGAGAATCTGCACTGGAGAATTGTTTTTGAAACTGACATATTTCTTTTTTTACAAATTATTAACAAATCGTCCAGAAGATTATGGTTGTTGAAAAATTAATTTTCGAAAGTCAATAAAACTCACCCTTCCGCTACTATTAAATGCTCCTTGTCGTTAGCGTTGGCTCGTAACCCAATGTCATTTATCATAATTCTTAAACGCAGAGTCAGAATACACATTTATATTTCATCTGAAATATAATTATGATAATGGTGCAAAACGCCAGGAGCGATACCTTAATAAACTGCATATTAAATTTGGCACTGATATTTTTTCCCATTTATTTTTTTTTTTTTCTTTTCCTCTACACTTTTTTGTTCCACTGTCTTTATTTTTCTAAATCCTAACTCACCCGGCTTCCTACGCGAAACCGCATCTGCGAATCCTCAGCCGGAGAAAGCATTTCGCCCTTCGCTCTTCCTCCAGGCGTCCTCCGGCGAGCGTGTTTCGTGCCACTCCTTCCGGATCCAATTTCATCCTGTTTTTTGCAACGTTCCCGTTTCGCGAACTACCGTTCGTCAGTTCCCTTGCGTGTCCTGTACGCAGTACTCTGAGGTTCCGAAAAATAACAATGGCCGTCGAGCTGAAAATAGTTCTTTTTTTTTTAAATTGTCAAACGTAAAAGGTACCTAAGAGTATATAGGCACAATGGACAGTTTACTTACAAGATGCAATTAACGATACCCACTGCATGGTGCATATGCATATGCACAGTGCAGTGAACATTTACGATCGTACCCACGGATGTACAGAGTAACGGTAAGAATGCAGAGTATATGGAAAAAAAAAAAAATAAAAAAATACTATTCCGGATATTCCGTATATGATAAAATTGAAATTTACATCATATTGCACGAAATTCTTAAGATACAGTGGCGAGTTCAGAAAAGTTCTACAGATGTCTCAAAGTTAGCGTCGACCCATTGGCGAGTCGTAAATTAAATCCAAATGTCATGGTTGCCTGAATTCCTTTGAAAATAATTACAGGTACGTTATCCATAGCCGCTCGAACGTCTTTGACCATATCCGCAATGATTATACTGGATTTTGATTTGACTGGATTATAATAAAGGAGTTGGTAGACGGTTGGTCGCCATCTTGATTATTGAAACTTGTTATATATCTTCCTTCGTCGTTGTTGTGACTATTTTTACATAGCTCATGCTCCAAAACGAAACTTTCACAACGGGGCTTCCCCATTGTGAAGTTCCTATGGCGGCCGTTATAATCTGACATTTTCATTGGCGGGAATCGCTTTCTCGTCTTTGAATATCTAAAGATCAATTAAAGCGTCGCTTTATACATGGTTGACAATATTTTTTTGCCACTTGGCTCCATTTCCCTCTACCTACCAATTTCTCCCTGAACTCGGCTACCATATGAGTCTCGAAACGCCAATTGTACCGCAATGTAATTTCGAGCACGAGAATCACGTTTCCCTAATTCTTCAAAAAAATTATCTCGGATTATCGTAAGCAAACCGATTTAACTATTATGAATTTAGCACGAGCAATAATTTTCCTTTGCCGCTATCAAAATGCACGCATACATACGTGTATACATCTAAGCGATAAAACTGACAGGAATGTCGCTGAGCGACCATGTTTCATAAAATTAATTGCAATAATTAAAACTGCACGATTTTACCGCTAGGATCGCTGTAAGTAGTTCAAATTTGAACATCTTGGTCGGTATTCATAGTCAGTGCTTGATACGAAGCACAGTCTTAAGACGGTAGATATAGTAATAATAACACATGGTAGAGGATAAATACGGGCCTGAATCAGTCAATTCCCTCTTTTTTAATCAAAACTGCACGATTTTACCGCTAGGATCGCTGTAAGTAGTACAAATTTGAACATCTTGATCCGTATTCATAGTCAGTGCTTGATACGAAGCACAGTCTTAAGACGGTAGATATAGTGATAATAACACATGGTAGAGGATAAATACGGGCCTGAATCAGACGATTCCCTCTTTTTTAATAAAAACTGCACGATTTTACCGCTAGGATCGCTGTAAGTAAATTTGAACATCGAATCAATCATCTCCTTTTTTTTTCCTATTCATTTTCTTTCTTCCAATTCACTCAAAGAAGAATCCCATTGGGTCCTATATAGGTATACCAGATATGTAACGCCTCTCGCCACACGCGATCCTTAAGGCTCGCCTCTATGGCAAACTCTCTATGCAATTATAGCAGCTTATAGGATCACCGCTAGTCGCGCGTTATATGCTTGCCCGCACGTGCACCGGCACTGCCGCCCTGAAGAAATATGCAAAGCCGCGTAAAATATACCCAATCATGAAGGCCGTCCACCTTACTATATACCGGGTGTCCTACGTAACCGGTCCCGTTCGATATCAACGCCTCCTATCGAGTTATTATTATTGCCTTTTGCTTTTATGTAACCTAATTGGCTTTCGTACGTGTGCCCGGTTGTCAGACACTGTGAAAAGATAGGTAGCACTCTGCTTTGACTCAAAGCGATTCGGTAATACCTGCACGGTCTTATTCCACTTAGCATATATAATCATATGCACATATAGGAACGCGTTACCGATTTATTCAACTAAATTGACCATTTTGATATAACAAACAAATAGTGATACCAACGTAACCATGATATACATGGTATAATACGTGGCTCATGGATATACTGGGCGGTGGAATTCGCTTTCGTACGCTCTTGATAAATAGCACGTTCGAACATCAATCTTACGGATCAAGTGCAACGGCTTGTCCGGGATATAAGGTTACAGCCTCACGTTTTGCCGGCACGAAGAAACAGTGGCCGCTAAGATTTTTCAAGAAAAAAAAAAAAAAAAAAGAAAAAAGATCGTGACGTCTGATTAATCATGATCGCATAAGATGATTAGCAGTTGCAGTCGGCGAATAGGTTATGCTGATGGAATATAGCGAAGGAGCGGTTTTCGTTTTTTTTATAGTGATTTAAAAAATCTCTCTTTTAATTCCCCAACTAATCCGCCGAGCGATAAATCAGTATACAATTTTAAATTTACTTCAGACATCCTACCGAGTCGAGGGTTATTTTTTTTTTCGAAAATTGCCCCGAAGTTCTATTTCGGGGTTATGACACATCGGTCTTTAAGATCGGAACATTTGGATTAGTCTGATTCGTAACGTACATACATCCGGTTTTATCGGCAAGGATAAGTATCGTCTTTGATTATCGCGGGAAATTCAAATGTCAAGGTACAACTAGTCTGGGTATCTTAACGAGTCGAGTTTACCCAGGTAATTAAATGACCAGGTAATCCTGATCGCTGAAACTAAATCTTCAAACGTTTAATCTGGCTTATTGCCGATACTCATGAAAACCGTGACGAGCGATTCTTCATCGGCTACGGTCCACCAGATACCTGTACGCGTATTCGGACATATCTTAATGGGCCTCGTTAGACTCTTCATGGACGACCCAGTAGATGCCGTGGCAATCTAGTTAATTGGATCCCTGCTTCCTAGATCTGTATCTGCGGCTATTTAGTTTTTGGTCAGCCGACACTGTACGGTACCCGTAAAAAAGTTCGCACAGGTTTCCGACGATAATTGCGTCAGTGGATTTCAAAGTATTTTAGCTCGAAGCGTTTAAAAATTCAAATTTCCCGCGTCGAAGAGCCGCTAACGATACATCGCCCGGCGCCAATTTTCAAACGTCCCAAATACACGCGGGTATTTCGAATCGCTCGATCATCAAGCTCTGACGCAATTATTCGACAGCTACGAGGAGACTCACTTGAAATCTTACTACAGCCTCCTCGAGAGGAACACGCGAACAGAAATCGATAGATATTTAGTAATTTCACGAACTCTATACTTAAAGGCTATCGAAATCTCCCCTTGAGCATTCGTACACGTAATTCCATCTCTTTTCACTCACCAGGCCCAGCATGCACTGCGACGGTCCTGCACCTTCAATTAATCCAGCGAAATCGTACGTCGCCTCGAATTGAGATATCGACCCGGAGGGATGTGCCAGATAGTGTTACACGAAATGCCCATTAAGTTTATTAATACTTTGCGTTTTCCCGAACTCCGCACTGTATCCTCTCGGCATTATGCAAACTGTGTTTGTCGCTCATTCGAAGTAAAATTGTTCCTCAAATTTCTCTTGTGTCTTCAGTCAATTCTCGTTATAAAATTTTATCTTTATTCATGATTCCCACTCTTTTTCAAACTGTCCCACGCAATAAATACTCATTTCTCCACGCGCTATATATAAATATCCATATATACACATATATACATTCCAGACGCTTAATGTCAGATTAATAAAATATAAAATCCTAAAGCGCACAATCTGTAGAAAATCGACTGGTATTCCTTCGACCCGATTACGAAATCGATACCGATCAATTATATATATATATATATATATACACACACACAAGACACACACACACACACGTACATAAAAAATCGCAGACTCCCACGCCAGGGACTATTGTATCAGCTTTACGAACAACCTAATTTCTAATGCAATTCTCATACAACTGCACTCGTATGAGAATCGCACTCGAGATAATACAAAGAGCGTGTGTGCGTTTTCATCTCCCGGTACATGGAAGCAGCGGGTATGTGGACGAATTACGAAACAATCAAGACAAATTGGCAGCATGTAACATAAGGTACGAGGGCACGGGTAAGTATTAAGCAAGAGATAGAAATGACGGCCGATATACCTTGTATCACGTATATATACATAACGTTTATACGTACTCTTGTACGCAACGAAGGTACGAGGCACGAGGAATTATTAAAGCAGAAAAATGAACAGGCGGAGCAACGCATGATTAGCTTTTCGTGTTAGTTCGCTATTCTCGTTCTTAAAATAAGCGCAATTATCCTCCTACTTGGTTCGCGCGTTGCCTGCATAAATATTACGGGAAAAACCGAAGTAATGGTCGCTTTGGCATATAGTTGAACTATTCGCACGGCTAGCCAACCGGGAGGAGACTCAGTATCGTAAGTAATAAGAAGGACGTGCCAAAAGGGGTATTGCTATACGGTGACGTTATTATTAACGATTATATTGTTGCATGCTGATAAAGTGTACTGTGCTTAATTACTCGTACGAACGGACCTACTTAGCTCGGTCGGTAAGCATTGCCGTATTGTATTACTTGAAATTCTATTTGTTAACGATCTCATTAATTACACGGGGTAGTACTCCTGTTACACGAGCACAGGTATAAGCTTGCCAAAAATGACGAACGGTTATTAATTTTAACACGAAATTTAAATATTTTTACACCGAATCACATATCCACGCACTTATCTCTGTATGGGTATATTTTGCAGTCTGTATCATTTTTTATACAGCGTTTAAACAAAGTAATTGCATATCGTAATATGGAGGTACGTGTGCACGGTATTAAAAATTCAAAATAATTGTGTAACGGTGCTTTGAATTTTTAGAATTGTTATTAGACAATTAGCCAGTGCCATAGAGTCCAAAGATGAGACCGTATACCGAGCGAGAACTCGCATTCCAAAGACAAGGAACGTTCGTACACAAGTGGCCCAGATGTGCATGTGCCGCCATCTTCTTTCTCTTTGCTTGGTGTATGTATTTATACATGCTAACCTGGTTGATACAGTTCACTAAGGAGGCGTTATGGGATTCGGGGAGATACTAATTTACCCAATCAAGTTTCTCTTTCATAGGATCCAATATATATATATATATATACCTGAAGTAATACAGAAAACAGAATTCGAGTAACCCGAAGCGTCCCGATGCCACGCAACGACGTCGACGCCTCTCAAGTGTCGCGTTCGTTAACCCCGTTTATTTTCACCGTCATCTTTTCTCTTGGTCCGCACAAATTTAATATCGACCAGGTCCTGGCAATTATTATTTATTTTAAAAGATTTCACGATCCCATAATTACGTTCCGTGGGTCCCACCGGATCCTCCATGCTCGGTAGAGACCAAACGCAGGAATACCGGGGATTCCCCCATGTACAAATTATCAATCTTACTTGTCCTACTCTTTCGAATCCTCTAATCTTCGTTTCATCGCTCATATCCGGTTACTTATTGAGATGATTTTCAAGCGTCCACCGAGCTCTCGTACGTACCTTTGGTATATGCTAGAAACGAACCAGCTGCGTACCATACCCACTTGTACGGAACCACTTTGAGAAGTGATTGCTCGTAGCTGAATGTATAGATGAAATTGGATGTGTAAGTATGGCGTCGGGTTTGATTGATGTCGCGAGTAAAAGCGCGCGGAACGATTTGTAAGTTATTTTCCAGTCTTGTTATTTTTATCAGTACCGAGATACGGGATAAAATATACTGCAGCCAAGTTTCAGTTATAATATAAGAAAACCGTTGTGTTCAAGCAATCGTATACGGTGGATGACTGTCAGCCATTTACCTGGTCGGATTTTCAGTCGGAGCAGCAGGCAAAGAGAACCAATGAGTCAATGATTTTCTTTCGACTTAATATATCTGTATCGTGACCATCGTTTCGACGTTTGTAACGAAATAAAGGAAATTCAGGCTATCAGGTCATCCCCGTTTATTTTATCCGAGCTTGTAATTATAGGTAGCCTGTGTCTATGATTTAATAGCGTGGCTGATCATCGTGACGCCACAAATTCGATGTCTTCGGTATTTTCGTTCGGGCCCCCGTGACGAGCCGATTCATTTATTCCATTGTTCCCCATACTTCTGTTGTATGCACCAAATCTAGTTCTTTTTGATTCGGAGAAATTTACAGTCGCGCACAATGACGCCTTGGCACGAGAAAGTACGCGGATGGAATCGCGCTGTTCGGAGGCGACGTCTTGCTGCCATTATAAGCTACAGGACCGTGAAGGAAGTTAGAAATCCATTTCTTTGTACGTGGCGACGATATTAATTTGTCGTTCGTTTAGAAGCGACGACCATTTTTGGCTTGGACTGAAGTGACCCTCTCGTCAAAATGATGGATATCTAAGGACGTAGGAATTCTATGGCTCTAATGGCACGGCCGTCGAATACAGGTAAGAAAGTTGGTTCACGGTATGAAGATGAACAATAATTTCGTGACCGTCTATATCGGCGGATAAAATCATAAAACGTGAATGCAACTGACAAAGTAGTGAATATTAACAGTTAATTGTTACACCTAATGAATATTTGCTCGACTAAAATGGCTGATTGGATTTTACATTGTGTATATACACGTATACACTTTCCTATAAGCATTTAGATGCTCAAGACCCATTAGAAGAGTCGTAAGTGACTCGGAGGCTACGTCGAGATCTAATCTAGACCTAACGGTATCGCAGAGACGACTAATAGGGTTTTTATTAAGAAAGCAAAGGATTTCGGGTAAAGCATCTAACAGGAAGCCCAGAGTCGTTATGTGATTTATATTGCTTTACTGGGAGGAGGGGGCGGGGGTGGTACCAAAGCAAGAAAAAAAATTCGCTACAAATCACCTTCAACGAGTTAACAGATCATTAAGCAAGCCAAGATTAGCCTGCAGGACGGTTTCTAAATCTTCATTGAAGCGCAAAGCGCATGCGCAGTTGGTCCGTACGTAAAGGCGTAAAGTTAACAAAAGTACATCCTTCTTCCTTATATAAGCGTCAGCGAATAACTTTCGCGTAAAAAGATTATTGGGCGCTCTAAAAATTCCCTAGTTTTCATTTTTTTTTCCCCAGACATCGAAATCGATCCCCACGATTAGAATAATTTCCCGAGACACAGACAAGGCGTTACGCGAATATCATCTTAATGGTTTTCTCCGTTTACCCGCATAACCTCAAATCTCTTGAGACACTGTCGTTTAAGACGGCGCACGTGTTCCTTTTTCATCGACTACGTATCTTCGCACAGCTATACTTACCGCTTTGCGATACACCATAAATTATACTCGTCTACCATGGTCGCCGATGTTACTAGATAAATTACGGTAACTTCAGTTAACTCGATTTTTTACACGGTACGCGTACGTGAGAAAGTCGAGTTACGGCACATTTCTTTTGGCTTTTTTCTAGTCTTCTCGCTGCCCCCCTTCGCGCCTCTCCTCCATGCGTTCAACTTAACCAGGGGAAAGTAATAACTTATAAAAGTATAATCGCTACCGTGGATCTAACGTTGCTCGCGATCCAGCGTCTTTCTTAATTATTGCGTCGAATACAAGTAAAATCGGTTCTTCCGATATATATCGGATTGTCTGACTACCAGTTAACATCTATATTATTAATTCCGACTGACTTTAGATATACATCTTAAAATCGTTACAGAGCCAGAGAGATGGATCGATTTGAATCTTAGTGATGCGAGTAGCTTTGGCTACAGCTGTGTGTGTGTGTGTGTGTGTGTGTGTGTGTGTGTGTGTGTGTGTGTGTGTGTGTGTGTAACTATTAGATGGTTAAATTTAATTGACCTAACGTGCGTTTTCCAAAGTCGACGAACTCCATGAATGAATTCCTTTTGAAAACGTAGAGATCAAAGGTGCCAGCCTCGTTAAACCACCAACGGAGGAGGTTAAAACTCATAACGACGTGTTTGTTAGGCACAAAAGCCAGTTGACGTGCCAACTGACATTTGTGTCATCGAGGATGTAAGTGTACTGGAGACTCAATGCATAAAGATGAACGATGAACCCTTAGAGTGACGGCATTTTCGATGTTCCGGTTTTGTCAGTACGAAGTTAATGGCCTTGTCAAGCGATCGAACATCATTTCCTGAACGATGAAAATTTTTAGGATTAAACACGTTTCTGTTACTCACTGACGGCTCCGATTCGTCCCGTGTAGACTGGGCTTTGGTTGTTAAACCATTTTTGGATATATACTTACCACAGCTATGACTCCGTACACTTCCGATAATCTCTAGGAAGCAAGATCAGACTTCACGGGCACGAGTGATGATCCGCTTGTGTCAGCGACCTACGAAAGTTAAGGATACTGTTATACCGAAACCAGTGCAGCTAATGTCAGATTAAATTAGCCGTTGCAGGGGAACAGTCGGAGGAAAAAAAAATGTCTTGGAACACAATTGCCCATGACTCGTCGGGAGATGTTGAATTAAAGATAAGAGGACTGCAATAAGAAAGTGCGATAAAAGTCATCGGCCCAGGAACATCCCGTACGATGAGTAGACTATATTATTGTGGACCTAATATAATTGAATATATATAACTATGTGCACGTGTACGTTCTATATCCTTTTCAATCGACCCACCTGACACTTTGGCTTTTGTACAGTTAATTAGGACTACGTATCTCTAGACCATTTGGCGATTCTATGTAAATAAACTATAATGAACGCAAACGTGTCTCTTCGATTCTTAAATAAAACCTCGTACGTCTGGTATGAATTTGGAGCCATAAGAAACGTCCGTAAGATCATAGCCGGAGGGTACGTAAGTTTAAGAGAAATTCTATTAGCGTTATCAAACAAATAATTAAAAATCAATTACTCCGTCCCATCTTGAACATAGTAATCACGCGTTCTTACACAAATTGTCAGCCAATTATATATATTTTTTTTTCTTTCCAGAAGATCGGTGTCGCTCGTAAATTTTATTGAATTTGAATTTCCCGCTATTTGCATTGTCGTTAATTAAATTGGTTACACGAAGTGGAACGTTATTGCGGAGCTAGTTAAACGGGCGCGATTGACACCGAAATAATAAGACGACCACTTCTGCTCTAAATCGCAGGAGCAATTTACAAAAACATAGGAAGGAGAGATGTAATAAGTAAATTAAAGAAAAAAGAAACCGTAATAGTTTTAAATCACGTGACAGCAACTAGCAGCGATGGTTTATTAACCGTACTTATAGTTGCGACAGTTGAAAGCCCGCTCAATGCAGAATTACGCAGAAATAAGAGCCACTCCGAGAGCACAAAGAGAGCAAAAACAATTCATGTACCAAATAACGCAACGACCCTGTATTCTATAGAAACGAAATAATCGTACATTAAAAACGACGCTTATTACAGAATCTCCTTAAGACACACTCATGGTCCATCTAACTACCAAAAGTATATACCGTTAAGCAGCTAACTTCTTACTTCGACCATAAGTCGTTTCTTCTGATAACTTTTTCTTACCGAACTCACGCACATCCTCCGATTCAATATGGCGATAATAGGTACCGTCCAGTCATCGGACGGATCCCAGACTCTGTGTCTGTCCGTCGGGAACCAAGAAGGCAGGAAGTACTGAAATAAAGGGAAAAAAATCTTGCCAGACAAAGAAATATTAAATAGACAGATAAAGCAGACTTAAAAATTGCAAGAGCTACTCGAATGGACTGAAGTTAGTAACGAACGCCAACATAGGGATTCACGTGAAACTAGTCTTGAGTCGGTTTAACCAAAATAATAATAATGGATGAAGATAAAAAATGGGCCCAGCAAACGGACCTGGCCGTGTTATTCTTTGGGATTACCCAACGCTGGCTAACATAAATTTGATCTTTCGTTTCAGAAAGCGAAGTCTCCTCTGTGATGGATAAGTAAGTGTGTCTAGGTTGTGCAGTCTAATGCTCCGACTTCTAGGTTAGATTCGTCTTCGTTAATGAAAAGGATGTTGAGCCATGCGGATTAAATATACCAAGAAAGCAGCAGGTACCCATTTCAATATGTACAGACCGTGTCCCAAACTGACGTACTCTTATTGTCCTTCCTTTGACCGGCCTATTTTCTCATTGCACTGGCCGGTACCTTTATTGCCATTAATCAGCCGTCACCGGCAGACCATAATTTTCTATTCTCGCTCAACTATTTCTCGGCGCGTAGTATACAGTTTTAAAAAGAATTTTTATTCCTCACTTTAATTTAAAGCTTCAAGTGTATCCTATACGTTGTGCAAACAGAGTCCATATGACAATACGCGTTCTCGATTACTTTATTTTTTATTTCTTATATCCTGTTTGTATAGATACTTCGTGTACGTGAATAATTTACTTATTTCTTGTTCTGATACTACCAGCCCGTTACCTATTCAAATGTAATCTGGAGCACATATCTATACATATGATACATTAGACATTTTTCTTTGACACATAAATTTGGAATTTGACACTAATACGTTGGTAAAGATTACTTATCATTATCTTATACGCAATGATAATCATTATGTGCATTAAAGTCAGCTATGCTGTGGTATACAAATATTATTCCAACACGGAGGATATCCTTGACAACGGTTAATGACTGCGTAAAGATTGACTAAAAGTTTCAATTAGAATTGTAATAGTAACACGAAAATCCTTAAACACAAATATCGCATGACCATGGAAATCGATAATGATTTTCTCAAGCATAACGTTGTCGATCGTTATACAATATAATCTTTGACGTTTGAACTTGCGCAGAGTATCAACAGCTGCAATAACATACCGAGACGATTATGTTAATCACTGATGGCTACCATTCCGCGAGCTACGATTAACATGATTTACGTTCAATGTTTTATTGTAATCATGTTACGGAAACTAGTACGCGCCGTTGGCGACACTACTCACGTGCAATTGATAAGTAGCAATGAGCTCGGTAGCTGGCGAGAGACGTTTGAAAATAAAAATAATAATAAAAATAGAGAACCGTAGGTGGTAGAAGAATTCACACGATTTGCATTTAAGAAATCGCCGATCGTTATCGGCGAGCGTGCGGCACGGTTGATATTAAAGTCAATAAGAAGTCTTATACACGTATCCCTTCCAATTGAGCACGATTCCAATGATAATGATAATGATAACGAAGGAAAGTAAAACGAGACATATGTATCTCATGCGCGAGACGGTTAACGGACGTGTATCCTATGCGTATAGGAACACAGTTCTTTTTGATTGATCGAGACATCAAGCACGGCACTAATAAAGAGATAATAGAGATAATAAAGATAACCTCAGTTCTATCCTTAGGCACTGTATCTTTGTCTTTTCTTCCTTTTAATTTCATTTTCCGATCAACACTCATTACGTCCTTACATGTCGGAATATCTTGGTCCTGTGTGTTTCTCTAGTGTACGTACATGAGCATCAATGTTGTATATAATACAATTCGGAGAAACCTATATTAAGTGGTCCAATTTAATTCATACTATAAGTATCTTTAATGAGCGGTGTATGATTTCGAAAGATCATTGACCGATCTGATTGATATTGATGTCGGTACGCTCGTTGGACGTGAATGTAATACAGTACAGAGATGTAGATTTAGAGTGAAGAAATAAGAGGAACTGGAGATACGTATGTGGAAAATTTTGCGTGTAAGGTACCTGAAGATGATGAGGCTGGTCATCCTGGAAATTGAGGCAGTTGAATTTCCATTATTATCACAATCGTAGCGTTGAGCGACGCGACTGCGCGGCAGGTATGCACACCAAAAAACGAGTTACGCCGAGGGCCAAAGAGCAGCCATGCGCGTCAAAGGCTTTGTCGCCATTCCTCTCGCTATAACAGCGTATCTTTTTGTCCGTGTATAACTTCCACGAATCCTCGCTAATAGTAAATTATCCTGGGAGACCGAAGTAACTGGATTAAAGGCAGCAAATAAGAATATCGCAGGTTAAAAAGGACAGCAATCATCGCCGCGATGAAACCTATCACGACACTATGCGTCAGCTGCGAATCGGCATGCGCATGCGCAGTACGTCAACCAATGAATACAATCGTAACAGCCATTCGTGGAAGCCGAATGGGCTAACCTAAAAATTCAAACAGGTATCAGTGTAATTCCTTTGATCGTAAAAAGCTTCCCAGTAAATACAATGTTATAATAATGTGCATCTAGTTGTAATTTCCTACTCATATGCATAACGTTAATATAAGAACGCCGCCTGTAGCAAATTTTCCCATTGCCAATGGTTTTTTTATCCAAGGTAATAATGCGTTACACATCAATGAAAATGAATGGCAAACCATTCGGTTATCTTTTGCACAAAATCGTCCGTTCCCTGTGGGAAATTTTACCACGGGTGTTTTATTGAGGATATGAAAATAAGTGGGAAATTACAATTAACGTGCACGTTACATTTAACATCGCGACTGTTGAGTTTTTCCTGGAAAATTCATTAAGGCAAGGAAAAAATGTAACGATTGACCGGGTGGAACGAGTACACACGGAAACGCGAGTAGAGTAGGTTGATTTATAAGTGCATATTGACGTCTGTAAATGAGTCAAGACGAAACATATTAATGCGCATGGTATTACTCAGTACGATGTTTACAAGTGCCTTCGCATTTTGATATAATCAAGCAATTTAACAGGAGTGGCATCGGGTTACTGGAAGAATGCGTGAAAATAGATGAACGAGAGTTTCGAGTGAGTCTTGAAAAAAGTAATTTAATAGGTCTTGCATTAAGAAGACGAATAATCGTTTCCTCGGTATTAAACCTAGCCCAGCCTAACCTAAGCTAATGCCAGTAGATTCCACGCGAATACCACAGCTTAGATTTCTTTGCAGTGACACGAGACACGTCGTTCCTATTACGCGATACTCTCCAGCCCTGATCTGTACCAGCGGTTCAAGACACCGGAGAAACTCGATCGTCCGCTCGACTCCGCAGGTCCGCAAATTAGAAACGGTGGACGGAACGGACAATCTCATTGGGTCGAGACAGGGTTGCTTGGTGAAGCAATTACATGGGACAAAAGATGTGGAACGCCGCCCGAAGAAGCGTACGCTCTCAAGTGTAATAGAATGTAGGCATAGACAGACAAGCAGGCAGGTACGCATGCCTTGCTCACTGTAAAATAAAATAACAGGTGAGTATATGCCGCATTCAGGATACGTCAGGACGAAAAAAATTATTTAAAAAAAAAAGCGACACCCAGTATGCAGTCGTGGATAGTTAAACGGGTACAAAACTTAACAGATGGAATACAATGAGTATCCGGAGTTAAGTCCGTGTATCTGTTTAGTCGGTAACTGGCTTGTTGCGCAAAACGTTTCTAGTCAGCGGCAAGCCTCGCCTAGCGATGAGGTGCCTGTAATTAATTTCCACTGTCTTGTAAGCAGCAAAAGCCAGCCAGACATATTTGCAAGGGTAAAGCATAATAGGTTAGGGTACACCGCGATACCATAAACGGTGGCATCGGTGTGTCTTTGAATAGTTCACACACGTTGTAAAATACCGTATACGACGCAGGGCGTCGCCTTCTCTCTGTTTTCCGTCTACGACTCCTCGTTCTGGCTCCTTGAAAAATGTCCTTCTGGTGCGGACAGGAATTTACCGGACGCACCCTGGGACTCGCTTAAGTCTTTCGACCCCATCATCGAGCACAAACTATTTGCCAGGGCGTTAACACGTGCACTTACGTTACACGTTCTTTCGCGCGTGAAGGAAATGAAAAGACCTTGCTCGGACGTAAATGCTCCCTTTGGACGGATAAGTACAATTATCCAGAGCAGATAGGCATATACACGGGATAAGACAAAACTAGGTCTTACCAAGGAAGTAGTTATGTACAGTTTTTATGTACGAACATTGCCACGCCAAGTACTTGTTTAGTGTAACTCTTTTGTGTAGAAGAAATGTGACTAACTTCAGAGAAGTTGTTTTAACTAATACTATATTTCTCTGTATATACGAATCGAGCATCCTTACTCGTAGACCATGCAACGCATGTAGATACTATTATACCCTAAATATTATATATCACCAAGTATTCGTTCCAGTCAGGCTGAAGTTTTTTTGTCTTTTTTAGGATCGGTGATTATTTTAAATAGCAAGAGGGACAATAACACCAGTGACTTTTAACGGTACGATCTTTTAAGCGACGCCCTCACACGTTTGTGGTGACTGAAGTAGCGAATCCTGCGGTTCACCGCTGTTCCTTTACACTCGAGCAGAGTTAAGCAAGACCCGTCGACTTGGATTGAATTTTGTTGAATCGCCGCAAAGCGTCAAAATGACACTCGTGGAATCATAAGGAAGTAACAGAGTCGCTTGGTGGGTAATAGTGATCGCAAGGATTCGTATGCGATTCCGCCTTATCCTTCTGGCCGAGCGAGGTCTGCCTCAAGGACTTCTTGCCGCTGAACAGGACCTCAGACGATTGAAGCTTGCCTGGCTGCCTGGCTGTTTCTTGTCTTGTGACGCAATCGAATACCAATGGCTACACGCGGAGGATCACAGGGTCGCGCTTTATGGATGCTACCGACTAACGGTCGACGGTGTGTGTGCATTCTCTAATGCAAGATGCTAGCCGTTCAGTGATGTCAGACGTGGTGAATGGGAGGCTGATCGTTTTGTATTAAATCTGCGGATTCTCTCTTGGAGGATGCTCGACTGGAAAGGACGGTTCCTGCAATTTCAATGTGATTAGTCGTTTTTCTTTTTAGGGGACAGAGTAAATCTTCTAGTACAATTATAGCAGACTTGAATTTGTCTATGAAATTTATGAATCTTTTAACAAAAAATTCAACAGGTCTTTGATACGTGTGGTCATTGGGCCATAGCGGGCGATGTACGTCTATTGTTCTCGAAATAGGAAACAATGAGTTAGATCATTTTTTCTTTGTTTAGCATTGAAAGAACTTATTTTAAAGTGATTAATAAGTTTGACGAATATTGTTAAGCACTTTTTTTACTTGCATTCGTTCTTGGGATTAATAGACTTAGTCATTGGACCTAATGATATTTATAAATGTTTTCGTAAATTTTTTTATTTAAATGCTGACCGCTGTTTTTTTATACAATGCTCAAGAGATATATTTAGACTTTTGGGATCAATTAGAATTTATGAATTAATTCTGTAACAGACACAGTGGCTCCTTCTACTTGCTAGTATGTTGTTAAATGTGGTTCGTGCTTTGTAACCAAGTAATATTCAGGAGGAGGTGTATCTATTGTGTGGCCAGCCACAGAAGTGCTTCTCTATCTTGAGACATAGTTAACTGTGTCGGTATACATTACTGGCAGCGCATAGGTTCCCTAATACACACTTAATGGTTACTTGAGAGTATCATTAAAGTATAATCTCAAAGTCGATCTAAATTCATTCATTAAAAATTTATAGTTTCACACAGCTAATTTGCTTTTTTTTTTATTCCTGTCTCCGTCTCGGCAATCTGGAATCGTTAACTTCGGAACACGCGCGCCACTGGTGGCGTAATACGATACTACTAAATTCGTCCCAAGAACGGTACCAAGCTTATCGTCTGGACTTTCGTGTCCTCCTTGCTGCTCTTGGCTCTGCCAAGCAGCATCGCCATCTGACGGAGAAATACATGACTTATAAATTCGCTTTCACAATCAAAATGATAATTTGGCAAATACTAATATTGCCATCGATTAGATAATCGTGCTGCGAACGCATATATGAAATAACTTGACTTTTGCTTGTGCAAGTGATTTTGAAAATATTAATCGCTTTCGATACAGTACAACATTTTTGAAAGATAATAGGCAACTTGGAATATAGAACGACTTGTTCAAATATCCGTAACGCTGGTCATAGAATAAAATAAGAGTGTTTCCTAAAATTAACGTCTTTATTTCGTACGTCAATACAAAATAAAAATATCTTCGTATCGTAAACCCCAAATATGCATGAAGACATTGCAGGATACATCATTGCACAACCTTGCAACATTTAAACGCATTCTAAATTTAAATTAAAAATGCAACACAGATACGAAGTGTTTTAAACGAATTACTAGAAATAATAGTATTTATGCCTTATAATAACTGTTAAAATCATAACGGGTGATTGTCGAATATCGACAGAGGATTCAAATGTCTCAGAATGATTTCAAACGACACGCACGTATCAAGTTACGATCGTTGTACGAAAACCCCTAAGCGCAGTCTCTGCGAATAGGAATAATCAGTATCTATCCTCGAAATCCAACAGCCCTGGAGTAGTCAATAAATTAATAACTTCATAAGTAACATATATAACATACTGAGGTGTCGCGCGAAATACGGCGCAAAACAAGTAGCTTTTCCTAAATGCTCAAGTCTTACAGGGATTATTGTCATTGGCCAATGTAACGGCCTTTGTTCCCATGTAAACATAAATAAAAAAAAAACAAGCCTTCTACACATACAAATTTTGATTAGATCCCATTGTCAGATCACAACTATTTGTGTACTTCAGTCCGAACGTTATTACTGCTCGGCACGGATTAGTACCAATTCGACGATGCGACAGTGGCGCCACAAATTTTCCCATGATCCTTCATGTCCGCCGCATATTTCCATTTGTTCGTAAGCACCGTAAATGAGGTCAGTGTATCTCGATGAAAGGTACAAAAAAAAGAGAAAAAAAAAGTGAAAGAAAGAAGGAAACTGATATACGCACGAGTTAAGCTCGTGCAGTAGTGGATACTGTGGAATCACTTGGAGTTGTCGACGGTACGCGATAGACACCAGAGAAGAGAATGGTCTTGGTGGGTCTGTCATAGATGAAGTAGAGGAACGGATGATTAGCGTTGAAGACAGCAGGTTCAGCAGGTCTGCTAGACCTGAACGTGAAGATGGCTGTCGCAGCTGCAGCAGTGGTGCCCTCTTCGGTGACCTCGACACGAGCTCTGTGAACGGCATCTCCCAGATGAAGATTCTCTTCGCCGTCCTGAAGGAAGCCACGAAGATTGGAGACACCCGGCATCAGTATTTCACCAGCTCCCAACGCATGAAGAAGCTGTCCCACGGGAAGCTCTCGTTCCACGGTGAAACGGGGTAAGGAGACCTCGACCTCTCTCGGTGGCATACCGTCGTCGAGCAATTCCCAAAACTCTTCGGATCCTCTCTGAGTGGTGGTTATCCTCTCGATCAATTGCCGTACTCCGTCCCGTGCCTGATCGGCGACCTGAGAATCAGGAGTCTGATTGTCGGAAAGTGACCTGGCGGTTGCGAACGGCGGCAAGAAGATGTACATGGAGACATCATCGCCCTTGTATGGAAGCTGAAGTACATGAGCTCCAAGAACCTCGGATACAACTGTGGATCGAAGAGGATTTTTATGAGTATTAAGATAACTAAATTAATCAAAATTTTTTTATTATAATTTTATTGATCATTAATATTTACCGTGATTGAAGCTTCCCTTTTGACGCATAAATGTCACGAAAGTGCTTCTAGAGCCACTTGCATAAAATATATCTTTCTTTGAATTAGCAGGGTCAAATCTGCTGTGCCAAAGACCTTTGAAGTATACGGCGTTGGCCAGAACAAGGTCAGAGTCTTCGGTGATACCACCAACCGGGATGAGGTCACGGATGTGTCCTTTTGTTGTGTTGCTCACCCAGTCGTTCACGCGGCTACGTACCGCTTCCGGGTTCGTACGGAAGTCAGCTTGTTCCAGTTCGTTGCTGAAGAGGTCTAGCATGCAAGTTCGAACCTTTCGCGCGTTCGTTATCCAGATACGATTGGCAATATTGTACTCGTAGCTGCTCGACGAGTTTGCCTATAAATAGAACAAACATAATTTAGAGATCGACCTCTATCTCGAAGTCTCCTCGATAATCTGACAGATAAAATCAAACATGACTGCGAGAAAGCGTCCAAGCGAAATCGACACAACTTTCGCTTCAGTATCCATATACTTATTGCCCTATATGTATAGTACGATATTAGTGTGACCTTGAATTCTCTGATATTATTTAATCATAGTCATGTCATTTAATTAGCCGAACAGGGTCAAACGATCCGATTATACGATACGTACATGACCGCACGACGGCTAAATAATGAATTGCTGATCGCAAGAGTGGAATAGCGCAATATTGTTTATCGATTCTTATCTCTGGAATGTTGCCTTATATCTGGCAAGCATTTAAATACCTCTCTAAGGATCTTCATGGAATTTTCATAGATGTAGTATCTCTGAAGATCAACTTTCGAGACAGTGTCCGGTATGTGCAGTGCTGCTTTCAGTGAGTTCTCAGTGGTGCCACGTGACCCAAAGTAAGCCAGTGACAGCGCCTGGTGCAAACTGTGTGGGCTGTAGAAGATATTATCTTGGCTCTCAATTTGAGCGGTCTTTGATAACGTATCCATGGCGAATTTGAATCGAGCAGTCGTTATGTCGTTGTGAGCATTTTGATTCATCGTTTGCGGCTGATCATTCCCGGTTAAGCACTGAGCCGAAGACATAGCCGCAATGCTGCCTAGCAGCAACAGGCCTATCCTCAGCGTCCCCTGAAAAATCATGACAAATTTGAATTCGTGTGAATTTTTCATAAAGTAAAATAAATTTTATTTTACTTCGTCCTATGGGTTAAAAAAAAAGAAAGCGTGCTCCTTCGCTTGTTACGCAAATACGCAGCACGCATCTTGACAATTCCCACGCATGCTGCGTACTTTCCAAGTAGTTGCGAAATTACGAACCATAAGCATTTTTGCCGTATCCTCGATCGTTTTTCGTGACAGGCTGATTTGGTGGGTGGCATTTTAATTGGCAGTCGCCTGAGTCCGAATTGCAAGAAAGTGGACAGTGACGCATTGCTTGGAATATTTGTTTCAAAGAAAAAAAAAAACATTCGTGTATGGTCGAACGAATGGGAAAAAAAATTCACGACCGTCCAAAGCGTCCTGACCCAATTTTAGGAGGAAAAAAAAATATTCTGAGCCTTACCGATTTCAATGCTTGGAACGGGAAATGACTTTCTCTCCGTTTGAGAAAGTTTTCATTTGGACCAGAAAAAAGAAAAGTGTCGTCGCTGTAAACACTTTTGCCGGACTTTCAACCAAGTTTCGCAACTTGCATTCAAAGTCGTATTGGGCTATTGTGTCCTTAAAAAATAATGTATTCCTCTCTGCAAACGTGTTTCTATGATTGGCCTCTGCAAGGCCACGTACTAAATTCACGACCGGATAGCATTAAGAATCTGTGGCGCCAACTGGTAACTGTTTCAAACGTATACGTAGCATCCTTGTTATTTTTTTTTTAAATCTTGTTCTTTATCATTTCGATTTACAGTGTGGCGCCCGAAGTCAAGGCCTTCGATATATTATTCATATCCGTCCAATTTATCAATTATACCCGAAACGATTTGTCATTCCTTCACGTTGAAATGAGCCGTCTCAATACTCGCAGCGTGGATCCACCATATTGGTAGGCTTTAGAAGAGTGAAAGTAGTGAGTCTCCAATGACGTCACTGGGTCCGGCTTTTCTGTCTTAAATTAACGTATGACGGGCACTTTTGATTCGTTAACTCGAATTCGATTCGAAAGAAGGCGGAGCTTAGAGCCATGCTAACTTGTCGTGGGTTTCAATATGGAATTTCAATCATCTTCGTTATTCGCTATGGAAATTACCTATGAGTAAATAAAATAAATTCCATCGATGTGACGTAAAAATCAACCAGTATCAACAATCGGTTCAAAACGAGATGATATTAAAAAAATTATAATTCCTCAATTTTTCGTATTGTTTCATCTTATTTATTTATACGGTATTAATATGAATTTTATCACCTTGTTTGCCTATCTCGTTAAAGGTGTTAACAACGTATTTTCTCTCGCTATGAAGATCGACAATAAAGATGGAGACTGTGTGGTCTCTATGTCGTCAGAGATAAGATCCAGCATTACGAATTCATTTATGTTACACTCGCATCCCGTAATGACGACAGTGCCGAGGGCAGGTGTGCTAAACATAGAGACCTTCATGCTCCGTGGAAAATTGATAATGAGGCACGCTGCCGGAAGTGGATGTTTCTAATGGGATTTTTATGCGACTTTCAGCATGGGTATACCGACCGGAACATATTCGAAGCAAATCGAAACAATTGATTGCTTTTTTCCATTGTACGTATATAAGCTTTAGAAAATAGTCCAACAATTTTTTTTACTTTACACTTTATTCCACTATTTATTTGTGTTATTCAAGCTATTAATAGACAATTTTGACCCGGACACGTACGCAAGATATTTACATATTTTTTTTTTAGATAACTTATCAAAAGTTTCTAGTCCGTAACGTCAAGT
>JARQTH010000323.1:805162-818223 GCA_030142595.1 Trachelus iudaicus
CCGGACACGTACGCAAGATATTTACATATTTTTTTTTTAGATAACTTATCAAAAGTTTCTAGTCCGTAACGTCAAGTTTCTCACAATACGTTATCTTCGTAAAAATTGTTTTGAAAATACGTATCAGTTTTAACCTCTTGCTCGATCGCTTAAAAAAATTATGTTTTAATCGTCTTACGAATCGAATATCTGTTATCAGTCTTTTACACGACTTATGCACTTTTAATTATACAATACTCAATATATATACGTATATACATTCCTAGCTATAACTGTCGTACCCCTAAGGAGCATAGTCGATAACTGTTCTTGCTATGACTCAAGAGAAAATTTCATCAAGCAAGACAATATCTTTCCTCCCGTTCACCATTATCATATAGAACAAATAGACACCAGGTATAAAAGCAGATAGAAAATATCAAATTATACAAGAGCGCTATTGTTCTTTGTCGTTAAAAAATATAATTGACCTGACGGAACACAGCATTCAAGTATAAAACATTCCCATACAATTTTTGCATTTCGCAATTGGCACTCGTGCAAAAAAGAAAGCCTGATCTTTATTGATGCGTTCACCCGTATATCTATATACGTATGTGCAAATGCAAAGGCGTGGCACTTACCAATTTGTTAAGCATCGTAACGCGATCAAGGCACTGTCAAGTGTGACGATTATAACTGCGCAAAGAGTATCGATTGAATTTTCCTTTCCCGATGACGTAACACAGTTTACGATACGAAATCTTTTCTCAGATTCAATTCACACGCGCTGCTGAGGTTCGTCGCTAAAACAAAACTGAATGCACGTTGGAATCACGAAGACCTCAACAGTCCTCTCTACGTTCCCCACTACTTTACGAACACTACGCTTCGTAATGCTCGACTATATATGCGATTGAATGTGAAACGCGCTGTATATCTCCCCACTGTTTTTTAACAGTTCCTTATCCCCACTTGCTGTATCGCTTCTTGGTACTCTCTTTCATTCTGTCTCATACGCAACGTGACTACCTTATATGGTACAAGTAAGGAAGATCTATGACAAATGCTATTTCGTCGTAAAGGTATGAAACTGAAAGCGTAACGAATACCTGTGATATCGGCTTTAGCAGTAATTTTATTATGGGAATTGATAATGAAAAATCGTATAAGAGATTCTTGGAACGAATTCAGGAGAGATTTGGAACTTGATGGATAATTCGAAAGAGCCGGATACAGTTGGTGTTTTAGGACACAAAATGTGATTTTATAAATTTTGGTGATGATTTATACAGTTATCTTACGTTGGCACTCCTAAATTCAAATCAGATCACAAGACTTCTCAGTTCTTAACGTGTGAGATCCGGCGTAAGCTGGGTCAAGATCACTAACGGTCTAAGTAAATCCGAAAGGAGCCTCGTGTCCTTAAGTAAACCTGAATCGAGAGTCGTTCAATGCCAGATTATAAGTAATCGCCATTTTGTCTTTACAGTATGTTATACACGTTGAGAAATTACATGATTTGAAAAGGACATACGTGTTTGGAGGTTATTCTCGAAATTTGATTTTTTATTGTCGGTTCGATGCCGCTTTTACGTACTTCGCATAAAAATATAGGGACTTTCCCACGAGTCATCCGATAAACTCAAACTTTTATTATTTCTTTAAAATTTATTTTACGTCTGGAATTTGTCAAATTCTCACGTACGGATTGTGTTTTTCCCAAAATCCCAAGATATACCTGAGAATTAATGCACTCTGTTGTTCTAGAACATGGGTTTTCCCCTGGTAAACTTTACGACCAGTTTCATTCTATTTTTATTTTATTTCCATCGCCTCGACCGACACTTTGATAACGCGGTTCGACACTCAAAGTCGAACGCGACAATTTCCAGATTAAAATGCCAACAGTAACTTTATGCTGAGTACTGCTTTGGTTCTTTACTCGTTTTATAAATTCAATTAGCCATTGAACTCATTCTGAGCGTAACGACCACTACAGTCGTGCTCTTCACGACAAAGCAAATTTTACATACGCAAGCACCAAATCTGTTCTCTTAAAATTTATGCCGTTGGACAAATTCAAAATAATTGCGATCTGTGACATAATTTACATTATAATCAGACAATAGAAAAAAACTGTTAAACCGATTTGAACAAACGAACCGTGCATTAATTTTATTGTTCCGACGCCGAGTTGTTAACACGTGAAATTATCGGAGCGTGTGAAAAAATACGGGAATTTCCTATATACCCAGGATATCCTATATACGTACACATATACAAATTATCGATTCAATCTATACCCACGAATAAATAATGAAATGTTAATAAACCCAATTGTTCGGTCAACAGGAAAAACGTAGTGTCATTGAATCACCGTACTATACCCAAAATTCACACTCTCAAATCCAATGATAGTAATACACGTAAGGTATCTATGTTCATATAGGAATAATCTAATATAAATTATGGTCCGTATAAATTATTCGTGACAATAAAATTGCGTCACCTATAAAAACATCAAATGAAATACAGCAACGCGATATCGTATAAGAATCGATCGACGCGACGTACAATCGTATACCAAGTTGCAAATTAAATGGCGGTGCAATAAATAATAGAGAACTGCACCGGGCGCCCTTTGAGAAAAATAAAACAGAACACGGTATATGCAATAACCAACAATCTTCTTGATCTCCGACAAGCGCTCGAGAATAAAATTACAGTGCAGAGTAGCAATGAACATATCCCCCATATCCTATAACAGTAGCGCCGATATAAACACGACATAAATAATGTACATTCCTAAACCGTTAACAAGCTCGAGTTCAAGGCATGCACGCCGTGCATTCCTTATCGATCTCCACTTAAAATGCAATTCCAGTGCAGCAGCAACTCATAACGAACGTTTCGTACCAAATAAGGATCAGCTTGATATAACAATAATAAATAACAATCTCATAACCGGTCGGAAACATTAAAACGACGGCAAGTTACACTGGCATTACAAAATGCATCGTGGAACAGTGCATTTGTTATCAATCCAAGTGTATAAGAAATAAGCGAATTAAATTGTATCCAGGCGATCTATCATTCCCAACAGAACAATGGACTTACCGTATAAGTCATTTCGTAAATGCTCATTAATTATTTTCGTTATCGCTATTATTTTCTCTTCTCAAATTTTTCGAGGTGTTACCCCTCTCCTTCCTTTACCTCTCTTTTTCCCTTCGACTGTCTTTTTATGCACTTTCGATAATAATACTCTCTTTATACTTCAAGCTGTTCGTATTTTAGGTTATTCAGTCTCGCGCACGTCAAGACGAGCACGATCACGGCCACTTTCTGCTTTGTATTGGCAACTGTACGGGAATGCGCTGTTGCAGGCTGCTTTATATGCTGGATAGTCTTTGTATGGACTGTAGAGACTATAGAGCCTCTCTGTGCCCTTCTCGTCGCCGTTACTCGCATGTGTTCGGCTCAGTCCTATCGGTATGTATATATATATATATATAGATAGACGTATAGTACGTATTGCTGTCCAGGGAAAATCCCAAGTTGAATTGTTCATTATCTTAATACGCCTATCTTTCTGCTCTCTGGAGGTTGCATCTGACAAGTCACGCAAAAGTAAATCGCCTTGTCATTTTTTATTGTTAAAAAAGTATTTATTCGAGCCTTCATTTTTACGGGGTTTTTAGTTTTCGCTCATCCGGTATCTTTTTCCTCGTTTGGTCTACAACGTGCACTTATGTATTACGGATCGGGTCATTGGTAGCTTTGCTTACTGTAAATTGCACTCGGGGCAGGAATACCTAATACGTATTTTGGGTACACGAATGTTTGACGAGAAATGAAAAAATTAAGGGTCAAATAATGAGGCTGATTATGACGCAATGCAAACATTCTAGAGGATTTTGCGATCGATAGAGATTTTATTTATTCAAGGACGATTCTTAGTGTGAGTATTTTTGACGTATTTATTGTAGCATATCGAAGGTACATTGTATTAATGGGTGAATCGTGTAGAGATGTAGATTGAGACATTTTTTTTCATGGAAACACGAGTATATAGTTTCTGGTGATATTTGCAAGGTTTTTAGGGTGTGTCCACGAGCTGAAGTGTTTGTGGCCTGACAAGCTTCTTAGTTTATTAATTTTTATTATTATCTTTTTTCTTGTCCTTTCGATCATCCCGATGAATATGCATAATAATACCAATATGGAAGTCATAAATATATTATAAATATCCTTGTTCTCGTCAGGAGACATTTTTAAGTCAATACGATTATCAAACGAAATATCATATTACGTATATTTGTTGTGCATGTACTAATTTTATAATGAAGTTGAACTAAGTACGCGGACTTGATTTATTCTGCGATTAGACAGTCGTTGACCTCCGCCTTGAGCCCGCATTTAATCGCAATAAACTAAATAGCAAGTACCCATAGGAAATGGTGCTGTGGAGAAAGTGTAACGTTCAAAAGTTTTATGCCAAAATTAGTACCCACCGACGGGCGGTATTTACCGGCTATAAAAAATCCATACAAAAATTGCAGATGACTGATACTTCGAATACTATGTAAAAGTGCCGATAAAATTGTGTTGTTTATGTTTTGCTATAAATTTTATTTTATTTACTCGTCAGTGTTCTTGTAGCTCAGAAACATTAATATTGCTAGTTGCAGAAACAGTGCAAGGTCCACGCACGTCATTAGGGTAGATTAGAATTTTTCTGGAAGTGAATATATGTACGTGTATGTAATTCTTGCTTCTTATTATTATTGATATTTTCATCTAAGCGATCCGTGTCAATAACAATAAATCATTCGTTTATAGCTAGAGCTTGTTTAGGTTTTTTAAAAATATTCTTGGAGTTGCAATCTCCCGTATCGCGGTTATGTATAGTTATGCGGGCAATAAGGGCTGAAAGTAGGAATTCCCCCCGAATGGAATGGATTTATGTATCTTGGGATTTTCAAGAGAAGCCTTATCACTTTCTGCGTGAGGAGTGCAAAAGGGAATTATCGTATGAACTTGTTTGCGTGAGGCGTACGTGCTCGGCGAGGAGTGAAAGTGGGAAATATTCCTAGTGAGATTTCGCGTGGAAATTTAGCAAATGGTGACGTACCAGAGGACTGAAGAGTGTGGGAGGGAGAAGGAGGGAAAGATGGAAGGAAAAGATTGAATAAATAAATTCTTCAGGAATAATAGAATATCAAGTGGTCATTGTTGGGGATTAAAACTCAATTGAGAACAATTGATGTTATTCGGCGTAAAATCGCCGTATGAATTATTCTTGCAATCACGTATGTGCTGTTGAATCGTTTTTCGATATTTCCGTGTTCCGCTGTTTCCTTGTTGAAACACGTATCCTGTTCTTATCGTAGTGTCGTGTGATGATATTTCTTTGTTACGTAATTTATAATTATTCTGAGTAATAGCTGTACTAGGAAGTACCTTGTTATAGCATGGGTTTGCAATTAAAATAAATGGAGATTAAAATTTGATTGGTATTAAAGAATCGATTCGCCCACTTGAGTTAGTGTAAACATTATTAAAGAATAAAACGGAAATCAATAACAACAATTTATTAGGAACAAATGTTTTTGTATAAAAAATAAATTGTTGCATACATAATATGTGTGAATGCATCAAATTGTAGCAAATTTTTATATTAATATTTTAATACTGTACAATCTAAAGATCGAAAAAATTATCTATCTATAGTACTACAAGAGTAATTATTAATATTCGCAATATACCCTGTTAATGATGATTTCTTATTCTTACATTGTGCATAGTATTGCGTGGAAGAAATCTGAACGTTAGTGGGTATAAAATAACATTTTCCTAATAAGTACCTGCATCGAATGAAGTTAATAAATATGAATTATCGATGAACTTATAATTTCAATATTCAGATCCCTATATTTTGCATAGTTCTATTATATAACGAAGAAAGCTATTAATTACCATGTGTTAGATAACTCTGATATTATGGAATTGAAATCACTTGGATGCAGAGTATGATCTAATTGTAGTAATCATCAGTGAAATATTTTTCTAATCCCTTGTTAAGTACGTACTTCGATCTTCATAGTTCGGTATATTAATTATAACTAAAATAACAACTTTGAGCTAAATTCATATAACGGACTGTACGTATTCGTATATACATCCGTAATATACATAGATCTTGAAACTAAGTTAATAAGGTAATTGTATAACTAGAGAATTAGAATAGGAAGACGACTCAGCATACTACTCCGCTTTGCGCTGTCTTCGTGTTGATTTCGCTTTTAGCATTGGACAAAAGATTTTCATTTCTCACCCACAACTGTAAATTTTGACCACTCTGACATTTTTTTACAATGGTGTAGATGGACATTATCATGAATATAATGCCCAGTACAATAAAATATCCGCTGTATACAAAGTACTGAAATGCAGAAGAACACTTGTGAAATTAATTGTTCATAAAATTAATTTTTATTATAACTTACCTGAGATCTAATATTCAAATCGAATATACTTCCACTAATAACTATGAATGTAAGTAGACTTTGAAGTAACAGTGCGATCAAAGTATTTATGCCAAATATTAGACCATAGCTATCCTCCAACAAATGCTTGACAACTTGGAAACTGAAACAAGGAAAAGTTACAGAGTTGATACAGTTTTCTAGAATGGTTTATGAGAATACTATAATAACGCGAACGTATATATAACTGAATTTGTTAAAGTACTGTTACTGTATATAACCAGTGGTTTTTGTAAGTACCTGGCAACAGTGACAATAGTGTGATAGATAACACCAAATAAAATATATACAGTGTATGAAAGCCAGATATTGTAAGTACAAGTAATTATTAATAATAGTATGCCTTCTATGAATGAAAATATTGATAACATTGCTTCTCCAACAAGTGGCCAATTTAGCTGTAACTTTCCAACACCAAATACTGTAGCAGCACCTGTAATGATATATTATTTATAAATGAATTGCAAATGAACAAAGCTAAAACTATATTCACATGACTATTAAAGTCAGAATTACATTTCTAACAGAAAACGAAGAATATTTTAGAGCATATGGTATCACTTGTTGAGTATACATTGACTGTGATTACCCAGTATATACTTGATGATGATGATGCTGATGACTTACAGATGATGCTCTGGTTATAGATTGCATTTACGATTGAGCGGTAAGTCGTCATGTCAAATGGAGATAACTTATCTTAGGAATTATCAAATTATCAGCATAATACAGAAGTAATTGTTACCTATAATAGTATACAGTGCTTCCACAGCACCATTATAAATATTGTCTCCATCAGCAACTGTATCTTGCCATATCAATTGTGTATAGCTGATGACTTGTAAGTAGCCGCAGGTTGCAAAAGCCCACCAGAGAGACCATTTAATCACAGTCATATTTGTATATGCCTCTATCATATGTTTCCATAATAGGATATATGCACGTTTTATTTTCAATCCTAGAGACGGACTACGGCACGATATTTCAATTGGCATGTTTTGTGAAGAAATAAATGATTGAGTATTATCCTGTATCGATTGGGCATCACTAAACATTAGACTGGACGGTGCTTGCACATGGTTTAATTTAGCTTGATGAAAGTATATTGATTGGCCAACAGATGGCAAGAAAAATGCCCATAAAGTTGCGAAAGTAAGTGCTATAATAGATATATTAATTTATATACACAGAGAAACAGAAAGATAACATTTAACGTTAATTTGATAACAGTTATAACTACCTCCTAAAGTAATATAATTCAGCTGGTGATAATCTAAAAGATTAAAAGAGGTAGTCAATTGCCCAGTAATACCAGCTAAAAACCGACCAAGCAGGAATGCTGATCTTGTATGTCCAGTGACTTCTTGATAATGTTCCTTATCAACTTTTGCATATATATAAGTATAATAAGCAACTTCAGTGGATAAAAATATTCCATAAAAAAACTCCAAAAATTGCATCGCAAGAATGGTTCGAACTAATATTATCATAAGATAAGTAACAGAACCCGACAGACCACATAAAATAATAACTGGTTTATAACGCGCAACATCAGTAATTAAGAAAATGATAACTAAAGTCGCGAGATAAGAATAGGTTCCCACTGGATATATGTCTTGATTCACCTGTAAAAATAAGAACAATTAAAAATCAAGCAAAAATCTCATTTAAAATTTAAACCATCTCCCGCTATAGCATGGATTTAATGCATTGAAAGAATAACAGCATAGAACGTACAGTGCACTAAAAAAAAAATACTGGAATGTAGCAACAATGCAATTATGCTATTGATTTTAGGATCAATTTTTTAATTTTCCAGAATTAATAGGCTGCGGAAAATACACAATTGCATTGTTTATAAAAGCTTCACTGAAACATTTAAACAGAAAATACCTTCTGGTCTAGATAACAAACTTCAAACGAAATGATTACAAGATTGATGCAATGCCATCATAATGCATAAATTCAAACCAACTTGTGCCGCAGTGAAATTCTTCCATGGTCCCGTTAAATAGTCTGTCACAAAAGGTTCCGAAGGCCGAAATTCCTTAAGGAAACCGAAAAGGCACAAAATCAATGAGATCTTCATCCAGTTCATGTTGGTCGAAAGATTCACATTCATGTCGACCGGGAAAAAGTAATCTCACTTTAATAATACACAGTCTACCGGAAATATTTATAATAATTTTAATTCTCCCACTTTTCTCAGTATGAACTTAGCATTATGATATGAATGCAAAGGGTATCATTTTAATACTGTAGAAACGACAATTCCACGTGCCGTCACGCTGCTAGCAGACGATTTTATTGCTGTACAGTCTTATATAAAGGTTATATGAAAGCAGCGCCATTACTGAGATACAACATAAGTTGTACGTATGAACGTGCGCGATACGTTTGAATATGAATAACCGGTCAGTGCAACTGATTGCAAATTATTGCACTGAATATGTAGAGCTTGAAAAGTTTTACATAGAAAGTAAGGACAATGTATTATGGAATGAAGATTACAATAGAAATAACACAGTGCCTGTAAAACGAAAAAGATAAAGACGGTTTTGAGTATTTGAAAATTCCAAATAGCGAAAGTCAATTAATGGCATGAAAGGCTGAACAACGATCTTTCCAATATACAGGGTTTTATTAAATTATTACCATTATAATACGAGAATACACAATTTTTACATGTACAATATAATATATTATATATTTCATCGTAAACTATCTATTCATTTTATACACGTAAATATGCTCCATTTTCTCGTTTTTCTTTTCTTTCTTTTCTTATCGACACTTACTTAATCTCGTACAAACAAAGACTCGACGTTAACAAATGATTATGAACAGTACGACTTTTATATTCACTTAATTAACACTCGAGATTAATAAATTAAATATTTAAACGCAATTTACACGTAACGGTTGTTATAGATAGTTTCGCGTGACTTCAACGCGTTCCTCCTCCCTTGCATTTCCCTGCATTTTATTGATACATATTTTGAATCCTCATCGAACTAGGTATTTCGCAAATTCTTTTATTATTGACATTTCCATTAATGGCGATATTTATTCGCGACACGATACCACTATTTGTGTATTATAATTACACATACGCACATTCAATATTATACGAGCGCACGCGCGCTTATGTACAGGGCGTTTAATACTTATGGGTCACCATTGTTGCATTATCACTTTCCCGTACACAGAGCGGCCGAGCTTATCAGTTTAACTAATCCTCGTGCCATAATCATCAAAGGGCTGATTTTATTTCCATTCGTCGTCTAAATGCGACTGGCAAAGTAAACAATGCATCAAAGTGATCGACCCCTTCGTTATATATAGAGTGTGTATATGAAATTCTGTTATCAGTAATAAAATAACGTTGTGTGCTCATGATTTCCGAGAAGAAATAGAAAAATCTCTTTTGCCCCTATTTTCACAGCGAGTTCTTATGTAGGATATACATATAAACGCGCGCACGCGTGCATGCTCACTTAACGGACACATACTCACAGGCACACATACACTCAATTATATTTATACGCAGGATGCTTTAAATATTAATTCGACATGTACAAGTAATGTTTTTGTTTCCAAAGTTTTTTTTTTCTTTCCACTCTCTATACTTTCTGAATACCGTTCGTCGTTGCGATCAAAGACGTAAAGTGAGAAAAAGATAGATGAGGAATGAAGTATAAAGTGAAGATTGAGAAAGAAATAGAGAGGAGAAATGGAACGGCAAGTAGGCTAATGTTTCAAAAATCTATCCGGTTACACCTCAATTTAAAGCGAAATACTTTACTTTGGCATTGTGATATTAGCCTATGGTTTTTCCTTTAAATTTCATTAATTACTGTGATTCCACTTGGTATCGGAGCCCATAGAAAATACTGTGTATTCTATGCTATATTGTATAACGTGATATAAGATTTATGATATCGCATTATCGCGCGCACGAGAAATTCCTCAAGCTCAAGCTTAAGAAAGAAATTCATTTACGTGAAAAAATTAATTGAAAATATCTCATGATATTGTTATTGTATATCATATATATCCAACGGCATTTTAACGAGACTCATACGATTGGAAGGGTTGCATTTTTCTAGAACACCGAGTATATTACATGAGAATCCTTTTTAATCAAAGGTTCCGACGAAGTCGTTTATCCGTCTTACATATACGCCATTTAGTCATATCATATTGTATTGTTATTAATTATTGACCAGAGGATTTACAGTCAATTTTCATTCACGAATAGTTAACGCCGTGAACATTAAATGATTACTACACAGATGATGCGTTATCGGCGAGTATTATTACACCTTACAGTATTGGCTTTACATTTTTGTTTTATTGATAAGAATTACTGTCCCGCTGAAAGTACATAGTAGACTTGTCCCTCTGTGTAAAATTAATGTATCCAACCGTTCGTCGGACAAGGTCCAAATATGTGATAAAAAATTACGATTCTTCATAATAATAACATACGCTGTGATTTTGAACTATGCTTTTTGGATATCGAGTTACTTTTGTTCTCTTGGACACAATCAATTATCAACATCGCATGACACAGATGCGTAATTATCAGAGTACTGATATGCCGTACAAGCCATGAAATAGAACGTGGAGATATAGTGACGATGAATATGAGTGCATATACGTAAAAGTCATACCTAATTTTGAATATAATTTGCAAAGCTCGATGATAACAAGAAAAATTCGCTCAACGTACGGACAGATTAAATGACAATTATCTGTAGCGGCGTTATTAAAATTTAAAAAAATATAAAAATACACGGCGTACTTTATTTCTTCCTGATTTTGTATCATTTTCCTTTATCTTCTTTTTTTTTCTTCCTTCTCTCAAGAATCCTCGCTCAGTCTGCGCGTACGCTTAATTAACTGCGTAATATACGTATCATTGCATATGATACTGTTGAAATGCAACGTTTATCAAATTTCGAAGCACCGAGTCGTTACACGGAATAAATAAATGTACACTACGATCGAGGACAACGGTTCGATTAGAGAAGAATGACAATTAAAAACGAAAATAGGAAATGAACGAAAGAAAGGAAACGCGTGACATTATGAATCGAGTCATGAAGTCGGAAGCAAAGTTTAATGCTAAAGCGAGTCTCGCCAGCTGGTAAACAATTTGAATATGTAATCTGTCTCTCGTAGGATCTATAGATCAATGACACCATTAGCAATAAAAATTAATCGCAATATTCTTGGGTCCATCGTCGAATTTAACGTGAAGTGCAATACTTTTGCTTGATTACGCATAAATTTTTCGTTTCTACGGAACTCTAATGAATTTGGTATTTATGGCATTGCGGTATAATAAGGTAGACTAAACGAATCTCTTAAAAATATGTACCCCCTTGTATTCCAAGTTACCACGCGCAGCATTGTGTAAGAGTCATTTGTTCTCGTCGGTTTCGCAGTATCGCTGAGCCTCGAAAATTAAATTCGTTGAAACGTCATACCAAATACGATGAGATTCATTACTTTTAATATCAGTGACTGTAACGAAGCGGTAAAAAGTCTGACAAACGATAATCTCACGACGGACACATCTTTGAGTAAAATAAACCGGACGTTCACAATAATATAGCAACGGAGTTCAGTTAGCATCGTTAAATACTTTCGTAGCTCATTCGCATATTCTAGAGAAGATATTCCATCAGTCTTCCTTCCCTCTTTACCTCATCGATACCATTCGTATAAATATATAACACTTGATATACTTATTTATCAAGATATTTCACTTCAAATCGATCTATGCCCACCCTCCAGGGCAGTTATACTCAATCCGATCAATCGCAGAGATAAATTTCAATCTGCTTATCGCCATTAGCGCTCGTATCTGCTCGAGGCTACGATATCATCCGTACATTTCCAATCGGTTGATCAGTGAATAACAAGACTGTAGGTGCGTTCGGGATAAGCAGACGACAAACAGGCTGGCAATTTCAATGCTCTATAAAGCTTATACAGGCTTCACGTTATCGTGCGGCTCTATATTTCCAGAAGACGTAATTCCCATGATATCTCGTCAAACGATGCACGTGCCACGCGAAGCAACGAAGAAGTTTTTACGGTCCGTGGAGAGGCGGCACTTGCCCTTGTTAATTCGCAAAATTATTATAATTCTGAGTAACCTAGATTTTTGTACGAGGCCAACAAGAACTTTTGCTTCTCTGTTTAATAGATGTTTTTTTTTTCCAGTTAGTGCAACTCCTTGTAGAATTCTTAACGATGCTCCAGTTTATGGTGATGCAAGGTCCAGCGCTGATACGTTCCTTAAAAGCAGGCATTGATCGAAGTTTGCTTGACAGACGTTGCAGCGATATCGTCGTCGTCTCGTGTACGGTTGAAAGTGACGCAGGAGAAGACGAAGAACTGAAATGGATCAGGGACTGACGGTAAAGTAAAAGGAAAGGACATAGAGAAAGAGAGAGAGAGAGAGAGAGAGAGAGAGAGAGAGAGAGAGAGAGAGAGAGAGAGAGAGAGAGAGAGAGA
>JARQTH010000323.1:818323-868379 GCA_030142595.1 Trachelus iudaicus
GAGAGAGAGAGAGAGAGAGAGAGAGAGAGAGAGAGAGAGAGAGAGAGAGAGAGAGAGAGAGAGAGAGAGAAACTGAACGAGTGAGTGAAAGAGAGCGTGTTAATCGCTATTGTAGCATCTTGGAGCTTTGGACGTTTTTTTGTACACCTCGTTGTCTTTGTAGGAACACGGTCAAGCATCTGTCTCTCCCTTGAGTCTGAGCCGTGCGAAATCTTCGAAGATTATGTCGTCGTCACCGGTGTCCGCCTCCCTGTGAAATGTAAAACCGTAAATACAATCAGGATGCGCCAGTGGGTAACCCCAAGGGGTCATTAATTTCTCTCCTCCTGGAGGATCGATAAGACTGTGTTGGCATGCGTGTAAAAATGATCCCTATGTGCTTCGACTCTCTACAGCACGTCGTGGAAAAAGTGGGATCGGTATAAAGATGAGCATAGAATTAATTAGCCAAAAACTGGAGTACCTCTATGAATACAGATTTTTCATGAGAAAAAGCGGAGCGAGGAGACTAAGTAGTACTATGTACAGGGATATATAAAAATGTGGTCCAGCTTACGTATCCCATTGGATGAGATTTGTGTCGAGTGGTGTTTCACCGTCATTGGCCTGATGCGACGGACTTGGTCGTGCCGTTGACGGCATCGGCGGTTCCTCTTCCGGTTTTGGATGCATCAGTATAAACGGCAATTCCGCAACCAGCTCCCTGCCAAGAAATTAAAGTATCAGATTTACCGTACTGCATTGCCTCGTTACAACTGGGAGCTGGTTTTACTTTTCTTTTAAATTGAATCAAGCACTTGGCTCTGATAAGAATTACTATCAACTCAACGTCTACTTACCCGCCAAGGGCTCCCAGGCAAAGTTTTACTTTAACCTTGTACTGCACGATGATCCCAAGATTCTCACGTTGCGACGGATCCGCCACACTGCGGAATACAAATGGCTGTCAGTCGATTGCAATGTGAAATTTTAAAAGAAAAAAAAAAAGCAAAAAGATACCCACTCGGCGTACGTTAAAGAGAAAGCTCAAGCATGCAGGCGTAATCGTTTATTTAAGGTCTTTGGAAGCAGATTAAGTATTGATTAATCTCTGTCTCGTGCATGGGATATATATTCAGTTGCAACGGATCATCTTGAAGTCATTTATACGTCGTAAAGTATACAGAGCAGAAGGTGAAAACTTTTTGTAGGAATTCCGAACAGGAGACTTTGTAAAATTGGATTAAACGGGACAGATAGAAATTCAAGTCGGATGGCGTATTGATCTCTTTCAATTTCGTATCGATTTGAATACCGGATACGTTGAATTCAGAATGCCGGATGCAACAGAATGGTATGCGATGAATGCAGCGCGCAAAAACATGCAAAGTCGAGACTATTCATGCAAAAGCATTATAAAGCGGCATCCACATGAAGAGGAATGGGAGGAGGGCGACTCTGATATTGCGTCTATATACCGGTGGGATTTACTTAAAAAAAAGAAAATTGCAACGTTTATCGTAACGCAGCTTTGGTAGGGTCGTTACATTTTTTTTATAGAGAGATAATGGCGTGTCAAATAAATGCGAAATAACGATGCACTGGTGGACGACATCTAATACCCGTTAACAACATTCGGTTTGATCGAGAGTCCTAGTAATCGCGATATATCGCAGTTGTAAAATCGCAACCCCCGTTCGTCCGTTTTGATAAGAGATTAAGTTACGAGAAAAAAATTTTGCTCGTACGAAGAACACCCGTCGTTCAAAATGCATTTTTAAATAGTTATTCGTTAGCGAGTTCGATAATAACTGTGACGTGTACAATTTTCAAAACATTGCCAAACGAAATAACGCGGTCGCTTCTTTTTGCTTTACGCGAAATGCTAGTCAAGCTGAATACGGATTGGATAACGGTAGGCGTTTTGCCAAATGATACGTTCTGTGTGTAAACTATAATTCACGTGGGTACATATACGTCATTGAAATGATATGCGACCATGGTGCAAAGCGGGTTAAAAATATATATATACAGGGTGGGCCATTTATAGTGAGCAGGTCGATTTTTCGGAAACGAAGCCAGATATGAAGAAATGTTTCAGACCGAAGTTGTAGGGTTTCAGGGGTGACGGAGGATTTCGTTATTGAATTCCTTGCTGAGTGTAGGCGTTAAGGTAATTCGAAGATTAACTTTCACTTTTTCAGTGGGCTGATGCAATTTTTCTTCCGGAAATCGAAAGAGAATTCAATTTTGAGTCTAAAAATACAAGTACGCTAATGACTGAAAATTGACGGATGATAAGATATTTTAAAAATAAGATATAAAATATATGTTCTAGGTAACCTATGTAATTACCTGGGGCACATTGTGGACACGGCTTAAGGAGTAATTTGACTAGGACCATTAGCTGGCTAAGGACGTTAAAGATGCCTGACTTAAATTCCGTCGAGTTTCGCGCTCCACTAGGATTCGAATTCCTTGTAAAATGGGGTGAAGGATGAATGAGAGGAAGGAGACAGTAGATAGCAGATCCCAGGTAATGTAGAGAACGGATATTTTTTCTTATTGTTAAAATATCTTATCACCTGTCAATTTTCGATCATTAGCGTACTTGTACTTTTAGACTCTAAATTGAATGTTCTTTCGACTTCCGAAAGAAAAATTGCATGATCCCATTAAAAAAATCAAAGTTAACCTTCGAATTACCTCATCGTCCGCACTCAGGAAGGAATTCAGTAACGAAATATTCCGTCCCCCTCGAAGCCCTACAGCTTCTGCCTGAAACAGTTTTCTATATCTGGCTTCGTTTCCGAAAAAATCGACCTGGTCACTATAAATGCCCCACCCTATATATCGTTCCAACTGATAATTAAATATAAGGAAAGAAAAAAAAAACGATTTTGTTAACGTGTCGTGTGAAACGAGACGATGCAGCCTTTTTGGTGCGATATGGGCGTCCCGTGCATTAGGAACTAATCAGGATTCTAACGGCACAACTTTTTGGTTGGCTATTTTGGTTCGGATCGGAGAAAAGGTAAAATTTTCCTCGTGAAAATCTTTATTTCTTTTCTCTTCCTCGTCCTATTTATCCCTATATACCCGTGCAATTTCGCCCCTCTCCGAAGGCCTAGCCCATTTCGCCAATTACTTAACGACAAACCTAATCCATGGGACTTCCCATATACACACCTTCGAATGCTCTTCCGTTATACGAAAAGTATCAGCCAATAGGTAGACAAAATGAAAGACAGAAGAGAAACGTGTAAGTAACATTTGTGATATACACTGACATAATTCTTCATTAATTCAGGATATCCATTAGGATTACGGCTCCATTCGAAAATACGGGATACAAAAAGGATATTGACGTGTACTAAGAAAGAGTCAATAGTACATCGTATACCGACCATAAAACGATTAATACTGCCTACAAAATTGAAGGATCCGATTAAACATACTTAATCGAATTAGACATAAATTTAACGACGCTCATAAACTCGACTAAAGATCCTCAGCTAAATTCGATTAATCGATAAGACCTTTCATCGGGCAATTTCAACGTTAAGAATAAAAGCACGTTATAACAATTAAAAAACGTAGCGCTCTTAAAAATAAAAATTTTCATTTCAACGTGCCATTAAAAAAAGAGCCACAACGAACTGCATATAAGCTATAGTTCACAAATAAAAATGTGCAAAAAAACAAAATAAACATTACAATAAATGACAACCGCAATCCTCTCTGAATATCCCGTTGGACGATCAATGGAAAAATTTGTATCATGGCAATTGCAAATGCCGCAACATAACGTATCTGGATGTATTAATTGGTCTTACAGCGTGCTGGACGCCAAATTGGTGTCCTCGTGTTTGAGCTGGCCGTCGAGGGCAAGCCCCCATTTATCTTTGTTGTTGGCGAGAAGCGGTGTCAGCCAAAACACTTTGCTCAGCGTGAAACCTGGCCCCACTGGGCATCCCTCCCTGACAAACATTAGCATAAGTAAGGCCGTAATATGTACAGTCACCACAGAGCGTCCCAGTGTACACTAATTTTCGTAGCCGGGATTTATCCTCCCATGACACTGCGTTAACCACGCGAATCCAATTGTTTCGAAATAATCGATTTCTCCGTACGTCAAAGTATTGGCAGTGGAATCCCCGGGACATTAAGTATAAGAGAGAATTTTACCAGTTTAAATTAAAAATTGTCATTCTCAGGATAAAATTTTTCATCCGATTATTCGAATAATGGAACGCACTCCAGCGCACCGATCGTCCATTTAAACGAAACGTTAAGCGATCGCTCGTGCGCGAAAAATTTCGTCAATTGGTTATTTTCGCGCGCGCACGACGGGGGGAGGGGTGGATATTGTATTGAGTATTGTAAAGTAAAATAAGTATGGTAATAAAAGGTATTGTTAAAAATTCGGTCGAGTCGTTCGTTACGGAAGATAAGCGTACAACAATGGCTCGTATACGAACCTGTAGGTATGCGTCTGTCTAATCGAATTCCGGATGCGGGTACAAGAGATACGGTACAAGGAATAGTTGGATAATACTTGTATCAAGGATTCCTACGAAGAGAATTATAATAGCCGATAAGCCAGGGAACATCAACCGTGTCGACTCCGTGTACGCAAACCTGGACGGATATTAGTCTTGTGCCACACAGTGCAGAATAAAAGCTACGCAAACGCTTGTATTCGTGAGATAAATGGGAATATTTGCGTATAATATAGCAATGGACGGTCCTTATCACATATTAGATACGTATTGACAATGAGATAAGCTGTTTTTTACGTAATAATGAAATCACCGTACCCGTCACGTTGTATACACGAATATGCTAATATTTATATGATAACAGTGTACATAGGAATCATTGTTTGAGGGACCTTAAAAAATACCATCACCGACCGAGCACCATAGCCATGAGTGGTGACACGAGGTCCACCGTAAAACCCGGCAAAAAATTCCCAGCACACACCATATAATAAAATAACTGGCATTCCATTCACCAAAGGTATCTCTTTTTGTTTTTCCACAGTCCAGAGATCAAAGATCGAATCGGCAATACATATAAATTAAAATTAAATGTATATTCCCGGACACAATATTCTTCGTAGACCTTCAATTAAGGAAACATAAATTTCATCGTGTCTCGGTTTACAAAATTTATGAAAAATCGTCTAATAAATACCTCTCTGTATCCAATTCGATCTTTTCATCTCTTTACCTATGAAGTCCAACATTCCGTGCCCAAAATATCTGAGCGCTCACATGGTGCTAGATGCGAGATTGGTGTCCTCGTGCTTAAGTTGGCCATCTAGAGCAAGGCCCCGCTTGTCCTTGTTGTCGGCAAGCGTCGGCCTTAGAGAAAAGACCTTGCTCAGGGTGAATCCCGGCGCTACCCCTATACTGCCAGTGCAATAATCTTATTTTCCTTTCGCTAATTCGTAACTGATGTTTCATTAGCTGATTTTTTTTTAAATATCGTTACATAATCAACACAAGAAACAGTATCGACGTTTAAACCGTGACAGGTTAAAAAAAGAGGTGCCGATATATGAATTCCAACCACCCGTTACATTCGATGACTGCGAGTATAAATAAATAAATCTTTGATTCGAACGAGTCCATATTTACTTCCGTATTCACATGCCACTTCCATGTATCTTCTCGTAACCCTTTTTCCATCGCGCGCGCACGTTCGCTCGTAGCACCGTGATTTTCTTCCTTTCCAAAGTGGAACGAATAATGAATATTAAGCGTGACCACGTGAGGATGAAACAATTAATTACTTCCACCGTGCGCTGCAAGTGTATCAGCAATCTCTTTACGCGGCACGAACAGTACGACGGTAAATGGCGATATGCGAAAATATAATTTACACTTTACTCCACGAAGCCTATTAATAGTAACACGGCGTTCTTGAAACGACTGTAAAATTTAACATTACCTCAAATTGAATTAAGCGCGACCCAGTCACGCCACTTCCAGGACGCATAAGGCACGCCCTGTTTCGGGAACTCTCCAAGTGAATCCCAATTTCCTGTATTTTTTTACTCTTTTTCTCCCCTCATCGTCAACACTACTCCGATCTCTCGTCTGCGATTCGCGTACTCGCTCGGAGATAGAATCGCCTCGAGGTAACGTGTGTCGGTGTGGTAGAAAAAAAAAATCTCGGAAATAATTACGATCGGCGAGTCCACGAAGTCGTCGACCCGAGTTTATTTTCACAGCGCGAAGAGACTCCGGTTTCCCGATCCTTTACGACGATTTAACGACGCGTCTTACGTAGCTACCGTCGATCCCCTACTATAATAATAGATCTAGACGACTAGCCCGTATCGTGGGAGCGATCGGATTTAAAGAAATTTGCAAAATTTACATTCCGATCCGAGAATGCCTGATATTGTAAATGGCGAATAAGTCTGATAACAACGATAACGATAAGGTATCGGAATAAACGAATGATACTCACTCGCTCTCTGCCTCGGCGACGGTGCACTTGTATTGCGCCGTCGAGAAGAGACATATATCGGCAAACTGACGAACGGACAGCTTTATCTTTTTAACTGTCCTGTTACTGTTGTTCGCTATGTGTACGTTCACGGCGATATTCTCCCCGTGATGATAAAGCTCCTTGTCGAGGGACGCTTCGAGGTGTAGCTTGTTCGGTGACATCATGAATTCCTTGCTAACTTCGACGGAGGGTTGTTCCCCCTGCTTCGACGGAGCGTACATTATTTTTCTGATGGCCAGCTTTACCGCGGTTCTGAAAGTGATAACGTTGGGGGACTGTGACGAGCCACCTTGATGCCGAGGAACTTTATCGGAACGTACATTGGGTGAAGACTTTATAGGAAATTCTCAAGTTTCAAAGTTTCGTGTAACGGCAAAAATTACTCGGGACCTTAAGGGATCGATTAAAAAAGAAATTAATTGAATCCAATCACTGTGCTCATTGATCCGGGTTTCTTTTGACTCCACGCGTGCGCAAAGAAATTACCAAAAAAAAAAGTCTGCTCCAAATTTGAATTTCACATTTTACGCATTATCGTACCGTTTGTGAGGTTTGTCGTCCTGCGTCTCACCTACGAACGCTTTCAATTCGTAATCGACGCCGCACGGCTTGCCGGTATCGCCGGGCGCCGGTTGCAGCGTGACCGACGCCGGACAATGGGGCGGAAGTTCGAAGTAAAACGGAAACGCATTGTGGCCCAATTTCTTGACCAGTCTTTCCTGGAGACGCGTCAGTGTCCTGCGCGGCTGCGAACCGGGTATCGCTGGATAAATTTGTTCCGCTGCCAGGTATAGATCTTTTCTGAACGTGAGTCCCAATACGTCTAGATCCTCTCGGCCGTATCTGAAGGCCGCCAACACGTGGCCGAAGACTTTGCGATCCTTCATGTAATTTGGATCTATGAGGACTACTCCGTCTACGGCAGAAGGAATAAAAAAAATTTTAATATCACGTGACAAAATTAAAAAATTTATTGATCAATTTTGATATTACCGATCGGATCGACGTGAGTGATGTGATCGACGAAATCTCGTTTTCCAAGGTAAACCGTGATCTTGCCATTGGGACTGGACTTTTTGAAGACACGCGTAATCTGCCGTTTACTCACGCTGTCCACGGTGTCCATTATGAAGGATTCGGGGCCTTCTGTGGCCCCTAACTCATTTGTATCGGCAGTATCCGAGATGTCGGATTCCAAGCTTCCCCACTGCAATTGAACGATATATAAATTTTTATAAAATGACAAAACCGATACAAACCTCATTCTATCGTGCGCTACTCGCTCGAGCGATATACGATGTTTATCGAGCGCGAAGTCACGAAGAGCGTGCAATTAAAGTGATAGGAACAGGGGAGCAGAAGGCTTCGACGTAGACAAGACATGCATCGGTGGAACAGAGCGAAAGGCTGCCACGAAGAAGAAGGGATAAAAGAAAATTTCAAAGGCTGATGAAAACGAGATATTTCAGAAATATAATGAGGTTATGTGTAAATTTTTCGAATAATTAACATAGTTTGTCATTTAAAAAATCCTTTAAGGTATGACCATGGAATTCTTGAGCCTGCACGCGTAAGCTCGTACCTACGCACAGTGAATGCATAAGATACTTGGCGTCTATATTCCGCGTATGTATAGTCGCATCTAAAAATGGTACTGCAGACGTTCCCCTACGTCATAAATTTACGTAAATTGCACAGCACGAGGAATAACTTTGTCGTAGTCGCGAAGTGGCAAGCACTATGATACTCTTAGCAGCCATAACCTATATGGAGTAACGAAGTTTGGTCTTCTTGTCGAGATTAGTTAAGACTGCTGCGTATCTATATGCCTAGATAAGATTGAAGTAAGTCTTCACGAAAACACAGACTCGTCATCCGAAATTAAGATGGAATCCGGACATTCTTTGTTGTAATATTGTAGAATTAAAAAAAAATAATTACCCGTTTCATATTACCGAGTGAGATCATAACCTTTTATTTTTTAAATGCGTCGCGACGCGTCTACAGTTATTACGTGATCCTCGGTTGTTTGCTAAACTGTATTTAATTTTTGCGAACAAACGAATTACGAGGATTAAATAATGAAGGTCTGTTTTTAACGGAACGTCTTGGTAAATTGGCACTAATTAAACTGGCACACAGGGTATATGGTTTGTAACGAAGCAAAAAGTTCGTCGCAGCTTTAAACTTTTTCTCTCTCTCTTTCAAGATGAAAAATGTAACGATTTCGAGGATCGGTATAAGACTAAAGGGGCATAATAAGTATCTTGCAGTTGGTCCAGCGGCTGAATATTGACGGAATGAATTTTTGCCAAGGTTTTAAAAATTATTTATAATTTTCTCACGGAGCCAGCTCAATTGAAAACTATCGATGAGTCGCTCATGAAAATCGTGAGCGATCCAGTCGCGGTAAACAACGCGAGCGTACTGGATGAATCAAGAAATGAATGTCAATTTGAGTTGGGCGTCGTTTAACCCATTAACGCCCAATGGACTATAGGATGATAGATTGGTTATCTGGGAAAAAAAATAAAATAAAGAAATATTTACTCGGAATGTCTTTTACGTGCTTTTGACACGTGCTCCTTCAAAATTAGAGGTAGACTTTTCAAAATTTTTGATACTAAAAATAGTGATAGTGAAGTTTACCAAAAGCTAATAAAATTTATTTATTGACATTCAATATTCTGTGATAATTTCATTACCGATAATGGCTAAATCACAATGCAAAGATAATACACCGTAATTTCTATTCGTATTTAAAAGTTTTCGACAGGCTTCATATGAATCTTTTCATATAAATCCTCGTACAAAAATTTACCAAACAATTATTCACTAGTTTAATACGACCTTACGTAATTGCAATGTCCACGCTCGTACACGATCCCATACCATAGTCAGTGCATTATGAAATTCTCTATAGACTAAAGTACGTAACTTGTCTCTCGGCAACTCGCGTAGGTAAAGTTTTTCGATTACCCGGAAACGCTCTGAAACAATGTCTTATCATCAGGTGCGAGAATTTTCACTGAACCTTATAAAAGTGAAAATCGTAAAAGCTATACGAAGTAGACCGGCAAGTCGCTATCTAAGAAATCGATCGTAGCTTCGTACTCGAGAAAATGATTTATCCAATAAAAAAGGTAGATCGAAGGCAGCCACGTCAAAAGATTTTAATTACCGATAAAATATATAATCACGAAGTAGTCTGAGAAAAGTACAAAATCGCCAATCACGGCTAATAAGGAATCACGTTATTTTTACATATGCATATATCCAAAGCCAACAGTCGTAAGTTCGCAATCTCGGACGAATGACTGATCAGTCAACATGATAATAATAATAACGAATCGATAAAAAAAAATTCAAAAAAAATGGACGTTCAATAAAATCTCACCAGTCAAAGCGTCAAAAGATCCCAATTGCACAAGGGTAAATTGGAAGCATTGAAAATACGTCCCAATAAAAAGTACGAACGACGTAGACATACGGGGTTATAAACTTGACCTAAAATGTACACCATATATATATAATAATTCGTAATACACGGCAGACACGTAAAACTTTCGATGATCGATACAGTAATGCAACGAATACGTATAGGACCACTGTTATACAGGCCTGATGTGTTTACGAGGAAATCGCTATTGATTTTTCACGATGAAATTTATTAGTGGTGAGCTTGCCATACTAATTGATACATCTGTCGCGTCCGTTTCATCCATGACTCTGAGAGCGTGCCTGTATGGTATGGTTATCCAAGCGGTTGACTATTTATAGAGAATCCAAACGGCTATCCGAAAGGTACCGGAACGCGTTTCGTCATCGTTGCAGAGACTACGTAGTTAAAGTTTAATCAGTTGAGAATCACTGATCAATCTTCGGTATGTACTTTGATTGAACTCCGTTGACGTCATTATACGCTACAATCTTGTACGCCGGACTAGGCACGCTTCTAGCACGTTCTACGATAGATTCGTTTGTGTATCTTTCGTTCGCGCTCGTGTCGATTTACCTGTTTCTTCTTTTTATTTTACCATAATGTGTGTACCAAGGCGTGTCAAATATGCAAGGTTGCCATATGTGGGATAGTTGGATGAAATGTTTGCGTAATATCTTTTGGACGTCTTTGATCATCCATTGACGAGTTGGTCGTGACGGTACGAGTATTTCCGTACGTTGATATAAAATGAAATTATGGGTGGAGATATTTTGGAAAAGTGCAGTAGAATATATGCATAGTTTCGTGGTAAGATTTTTATTTCGCGATTGAGCGAAGAGAGGGGGTGGGATATTACACTGTATGAAAGTTGAAGGCTGATATGACAATTTATTAAAACGTCACGATTCGATGAATCCTCGTATTGAATTTTAATTTGTGCACTTACCTGAGACGGCTAAGTGCATTTCGAGGAGTGCGATTGGCAGAGTCGTACTTCCGGTTTCCTGCCGACGTCGCACTGGATAAATAATATTGGTAGGATGCTCGATTGCCGATTATCGGTATATTCCGAAGTCCCCAGTTTCATTGAATCAAACTCGGCGGGGGAAGAGAAATTAATTTTTCGATATTTACGCGAAAGGAGGAGGAAAGCAGTGAATTTCGGTGATCGAGGTAAGACGTTGGTGGAAATGGGATAAATTAAATGGGGTTGAAGGGTGAGGTGGAAAATCGAACTGGAGAATCTCATAAACGAGGGGGATGAAAGTGCATGCGCCTCTTTGGCGTTGATAGGATGAGAGAGAAAAAATCAATTTTTCGATTATTTAATCTCGATATAATTCAGTGCTTTTTCTATTTTCTAAAATTTATCGACATCCAACAAAGTTGAAAATTCAGGTAAATTAATTTTACGGTCAAAAGTTATAAATTTGCATCTACCAAATAGAGTCGGTTTTTTTTTCGTTAATTATAATTAAAGTCGTAACTTCTACTGTTACTGGTACGATAAAGTAACTCGATGTCTTATGATCTCTATTTCACTTTATCATCTCTCTATAGTTCTCTTTGACTATATATATATATATATATATACCAAGTAAAAAGTTATCAGCCTGAAATTCCACGAAGGATGCGCACCTGCATCCCGCAACTGCTGGCAACTATCTATGCGTTCCGTCAATTAGGAACAAAGTGCCCTTTATGCGAAAGGGTCCGGGGTCGGGAAGCTTAATGAACTCTAATGCACTTTCGCATTAACCCATCTTTGTGATATCATGCAGGATTTTACGTTAGCTACGTTCCAACGTCCCAACGTGTTCCCGACGATACAATCAGTCTGACGATACAAAAATAATTCGCGCAGCCTTCGCTCATGCGTTTCACGTGTATCTGCATTTATCGATCGGTTCTTAATGCGACGTTTCACGCTAACCGAAAATTACTTGCCTATACTATTTGGATATAATTTATCGTAGAAGCTGCCGCAAGTTTTTCGGATCATCTGAAACGGGTTACAGTTTGAATTCGCAGTTTGGAATATTGACGAAAATTTTTTTATCTTCACGAATGTTTAACGTGCGTTAAACCACGTATTGAAATTCATAAATGTACAATTAGGTACCATCAGATAATGTAGGTCGTGTGTATTTTGCTTGCGGGAATATCCAGGATTTACGATAAAAATAAAATATTAAGTACGAGCGAAATATCATACCGCAGGCAGTGTGGCTACCGAGAGTAGAGAGTTCGAGATCGATTACGTGGTCGTGATTGTGTTTGTTTTTGAGATAAAAAAAGAAGCACGTCGAGACAGAAGGATATTACTCGAGGAGAAATTGATTTTTTTTTTCGACAGATAACGATCTAATATTTTAGCATAAACTGTTGATTACGTTAAATATTATTTAAATGATACATATCCCAGTTGTGTATATATATACACGTATGCGTGTCTAACTTAAGAAAAATATATAAAACATCGAAGTTTGATATTACTCGTGACAGTACATTACGAGATAAACTTCGATAAGAATGATAACACTAGACACGATACTAATGTTCTCTGACTTTTTTGATAAGACAAGTCGACAAAACGGATATCCGGCAGAGGATGTAAGCGGTGGACGTTTATAGCGATAGACGCCATATATAGTAATAATTGTCTAAACTCTAAAGGCGCCCAAGGAAAAATAAATAACTATTGATAAAATAAATTGCTTATCAATATGTGGAGAGTCTAGAATGCGAATGAAAAAAAAAAAGTAATCATTTTCCTAATACTGCAAAGCGAGCCGCCGTATGAGTTTGGCAGGAATGAATTTAGCGAGAATATTTTTGTGTCATTTTTGAGAGTTAAAAATTTCGCGAAACAAGAATGACAATCGACATGCATTAGTTATCGATAATTTCGAACTGACGTTCTGTCTCGATAACCGTGTTAAAGTTCCTCATGAATGAGAAGTCAAACCATGATTTGCTTTCCATTGGAAAATGCAGGTTAAAATCAGGAAATTAATTTTATTGTATTTGGTGCCCCATGACGTATACATATATCATCCTGAGTACTAATGAGATAGCTAGCGTGCGCGTTAACCGCGTGTACTGCGTCATTGAACGCGTGTACATCACGCATTAACTGACCCACTATGCTAAATTGCGAAATTATTCGCTATTGCCATATAAACACAGCAGCGTGCCCGTAATACGTGTTCCAGCCGTTTGAAAGAAACACGTAGCACGTAATGTTCTCATTTTCTTTAATAAGCTTATGCATTAAGTGATTCTGCGCGTAGAAAGTCGTTGGGATGGGAAAAAAATGAATTAAAAAAAAAGTTCATCATGCTCAACGCCAACACTATTGGCTCTCGTGAAACAAAGAAATCTAGTCATACTTTTTTAAATATTCGTTCAAAAAAGAGGATCACTCACACAACTGCTTATTGTACATCGACTAGGTATCTGTAATACGTGTATTATCAAGCTGACCCAGAAAATGCCCGATGCGTCTGTTATGGTCTATGAAATAAAAATAAATCAAACGCCTCAGTAATTCCGTCTCGAGACTAAAGTCTGCCAGTGGGAAGTTCAGAGCTAATAAAATGTGGATCGAGTCCTGGAAGAGCCAATATGGCGCAGGTACGTGTCAAAGATTTTCAAGTGCGTGTAAATCATCGTTTCGCCATCGACAGCTTGCATACGTACTAAGGGAATCTAACGCGGCAGAAATCTCGAATTTTATTACGAAAGTTATGTAAACCAGGCCCAAAGTTTTTTGCTTGAAACGTTCCCGTTCGCGCGTTGGCGTAGGGTTATAAAAAGATGGTTAGATTTGCAACGGCTTTTTTTTTTTCTTTCTTTCCTCCCCAGACACCAGAAGCGAATTCGTTTCGAGCGTCTCGAAGATATAATGCGACTAGTGCCGTAAGGCAGATGCAAAAAGTTGTCAGTTGTGTTTTGTTTACGTCGTTCTATGTCAGTTTATGCTAATACCGGTTCGCGGCTTGGATAAACGTATTTACGTTGGTATATATTTATGTTATGGCTGCCGGAACAAAATTGTGCTTAGACGTTATGCAACGTGGATATTTTTATATGAAATTGCTTGTTGCTGCATCTTGCATGCACGTCACGATTACACGCGATCGATCGATTTCCTGTAATGATAGGTATTGAATATAATTTTTTTATATGAATAATTATACTTTTTATGAATTTTCATCAATCATCGATTTGACGAGCGACGTGACGAACGATTAAGGAACAGAAGCCCCTTTGAAACCGTTCAACGAAATCGAATGGCAATCGATCGATATTTTTATTGAATTAACGTTTGCCGTAGAAGATAAAATCTCGTGATAATTTTTCGTAACTATCATTGAAAAAGACTAGCTATACAGTAACTTTTCACTGAATCATTTTCCGCGCACTTGTTAGCAGCAAATTAATTTGCCGCCTCAAGAAATTAATACAACGGTGCTGTACCTTGAGTAGCTGGTGCTCAATACTCCTTGATATTGGCAATAGGTATTAAAGAGCTCCGAGCACTTAGCGTAGCTATCGTAAAATACTTATAATACAAAAATCTGAATATATTCACGATTCGAAGTAAACAAAAGTTGTTATTAATAATTTTGCAAAAAATTATTTGATAAACAATTCATTTCCACGGGCACAAGTCAATATTTAATTTTGCATTAATTTCACTGTATAGGTATATGCTAGCAATACATTGTACACTGTGCATACGGGATATTTATTTATTATTTGTTTAATAAGAAATGTTTACTGGCATGAGTAATTTTGTTTAAAAAATTTACACTGAGAGTATCCCATTATAAAATTTTTCGTATTATACGTTTCATATAACGACGTTCTGTATTTATACAGCTGAACATTATTTGTATATGTTTTTACTGTTACAGTTTCTCTACGTGTTATCGCCAGAGAACGTCTAAATTACACTGGCGCTCGTGTCCCAAGACATTTCCACTGGGACTGGATGAGACAGCGTAATTCGTACGAGTACAAAGGCGTAAATCCGTAGAGTGTAACGTTGCGAGTGGGGCCGGTAAAATTAAATGGCACATTTAATTAAAATAGGAATCAAACGAGCGTCCATATCGATTTTCATGTAGTCTGAAATATATCACGTTGCCAATTACAATAAAGTCTAAAAGTACATTTGTATATAATCAAAAAATTTAAGCGAAATTCTTATTACTTTGTGTACAAATAATAATATGATCTCTGTCGCTGTTAATTAATCTTCATTTGTCTATACGCGTGCTCCGAAAATATTTTCACCACGAATAAATGAAATAACGGTATCGATAACGATCAATTGCAATTAGTCAACGTATAATCCGCTACGGATAACAGCAATGTGTATGTCGAGCAAGAAAAAAGAAAAAAAAATCTCCCATTTGTCAGTCGGTCACGATCAGGTGACTTGGCAATGAAAAAGAAAAAAAAAAACGAACCGTCCCGACAAAATGAACGATCCTAAATTAATTAAGAACTGTTGTAAATTGACGAAGAAATAAATGAAGGGTCTATGTTTTTGTCGTAAATCAGTTGCCGGATTGATTTACGCGTGTACGTATATGTCAACGATTTAGACGACACGTATATGGAGCGATCACCTATGAGACTGGCGAATAGAACGAGAGCCCGAAATCAAGATATTTAGTCAGATCTCAATGCGCGACAAATCCGCAGCGTAGCCCCTGAGGAGTAGTAAAAATGAAGAAGGATTAAGAAAAAAAAAAAAAAGAATAGAAAAAATGAGATAATAAAAAATGTACAAGACAATTATTAATTGTATCCCCCTGGGTCGCTGCAGGCTCCAAGGAAATATGCGGTATATCACATAAACAATACGCATAGAAGACAGCTTTTCCACCGAAGCAAAAGCCATTTCGAAATGACAAAAGCAATAATAATGTTCATCCAAGAGAACAGCAATTACCCAGAAGATACGCTCGGCGATTGAATTTTCATGTAAAATAAAAGTTCCCGTCATTTCCTTCTACGTCGCTTCGTTTATTTTCGTAGTGTCCGTGAGATTACGTGATTACGTATAAATTATCAGTACCACCCCCAGACGTTTATAATTCACGTTAAAGTCTCTCCCGTCACCCACAATTGGAAAAGAAGAATACTACGTACGCGTGAGATTATGAAGAGTACGTCGTTGCTTGGCGACTTGACGGAAAGCCTCTGAATATTTCAGAGTCTATTTACGTTTGGGGCTCCGGGCAATTGCGGGGCATCCAGGATCCTCGAAAGCGCGATAGGAAGAGAGATAACGAGAGCGAGAACGCAAGAAAGACAAAGTAAAGCTCCACTTCAGTTTCCACAGCGACTGCGGAGCCAAATGACAAATCGATTTTTTTCATGAATAAAAAAAGCTCTTCCAGTAGCACGAACAGCTTGTTGAACGACGTTTAGCTCTCTTTTATTGGAGAACAATGGATTGGCGTTACAGTGCACGGTATACGGAAAGGTATACCGGAGTGTTTTCTGTCGCACTGTGTTATATACGTGTCCATATGATAATAAACAATACGGCAGCGCGTGCGTTCGCGATGAATTTCATTGCGGTGTTGACGAGCGTAATGGCCACGTAGAAATTTGGAGCGTCACCATCGAAATTCAATTATAGCCAGACGCCCAGATGTAATTCCATCGAATGGGGTTGTGCTCCTGACGATGCTGGACGGAGGGGAGGTTCGACTTCTCTCCTCTTGTATCCTCGTCGACGTTAACGAGACGAGAAGACGAAAGAAAATGACGAGGGCGACGACGTAACCTTTAGGTTGAATACATCAATTTCTCTAACGCTATACGTTGCCTCTGTCGACGCGATGTTATCTCGGTATAATCAAGTATTACGAGCGAGGGACGGCAGGACTGAGGAATCCTATTAGCGCTTGGACGTTTTTAATTTTTTCCTTTTCTTTATGATTTCCATTTCGAAAAAAAAAACCCATACATTCTCTACCTCGTTCAGCGATATAGCGATGCTCGTCGAGATATCTTGCTCCCCCCTTTTTTTTTTATGGAAAAACGGATATTTTTCGTAGCTTTATGAACAGCGTCGACACAGGGGCTGTTAAGGTTCGGATTTTTATGAACAAAAAATTGAAATGAAGAGGCCGACGAGAAATGAAAATTTTTTTTGTTAGCTACATATTGTCAGGTACATATAGCATGTATTGTACTTGCACGTTATTTGACGTTTCATATGTGTATGCTATAATTGACAGATGTAATCGAAATCAAATATTCGAGTAACAATAATACATATTTTTAAGCATATTCTCCCACGCGATATGGTGAATTTAATTTGCCTTCTCTCTCGACCTGTAACTAGATTTTTTTTGGAATTCGGGTATTACCCGCGTAATGTATTTGCGAGGAATGAAATTTTGGGGAGACTGGTATCGGAACACGGTATCGAATTAAATAAACCACTGAATCTGCAGTCTGCTGGTTGGGAAAATTTTTTTATTTTATCCCATTGACTGACAAAAAGTTATGAAAATTTCATAAGAAAATTCTACAAAGATCATTCACGATGAGACGTAATTCGTTTGTGCTTCGATCAACACCAGTCTTTCTTGCGCGAATGCTGTTTTCGCGTTGCGATCGTTGATTGTGTATAGAGTTGACGTTATAACGAAATATTTTTAGACGTGCCAAAGAACCTTGTGCAGAATTAGACCTAATATTTGTTCCGACTGTTTTCAGCCGTTACGATATAATATGTAGTTGCCTGGAAAAGGCTTTTCCATGAAAAGTAATATTAGAATATATCAGGTATACTCGGTTGTCTAGTAAAATGGAAATTACGTACTGCGTACTATATACTGTACTGTGTGTATCAGATAAAAGCTAGAACCACTCATATATCGCGTGTATATCTAGCTATACATAACATAGCACATAGAAACAATAAGGACGCAAGCGAATTTCTTCTTCATCGAAACTCACGTGATTTTGCTGTAGATTGAAACTTCAAGCGAATCCTGAAAACTGCGTTAATCATCCTGACAAGTAAAGAGATCCAGCTTTAATGTGAAATTCCGGGACCACTCTTCGGAAAAATGTAAATATATATATATATATATACGCAGCAATTTAATTTGCATATTTATTACTCTGTTTCCACGAGTGGAAAGGGGATTCCCCCATTGACTTTTATAGATAAAAAAAGGAAGGGAAGAAGAACAGCGAAGAAAAATATCCTAAGGTTGCTATGACGTGGGGAAAGAGAAAGTGTGGATATGGTGAGAACCATTTGCCAAAAATAAAGTGCCATAATAAATAGGGAGGAAAAAAAAACCCGGGGGATTGGCAATACAATTAATAATTTAACCATGAGTTTTCTCTGTCGTATTGAATTTCAATCTGAAAAACCTTATCGGTCGTCGGCGTGTGCCTTGAAGGTCGACGAAAGTCAGAAGGCACGCGCGAATTCGAAAAGCCATCCCACGCGTCTTTAACGGCCGAGAACAGGGCGAGGCAAACGCGACGAATGCACGAGAAGAAATACGAAAAGTATTTGAAATCTCGTAAATAGTTCTGGCAATGGCCGAAAGGTTCTCTGTTGTGGTTTGTAACGCGAAAAATTCTCAATCCGCCATGCTGTTACCGTTTCTTGCGCAACCGTTTACAGACGTCATAATGATACCGCTTGTTGATAACTCTCCCGGTATCGTAAAGCGTTCCCGGCCCGTACGTTAACATCAAAACATTCGCGAATTATAATCGCTCGCTCTTGTATACGCGGCTTAATGCGCTACTCCAAACTATTAACGAGTCTCTCCACTGCGAGCAATGTGTGTACGTACCAAACAGCGTTTAGCATCAGAATCTACATGCACGATACGTGTGCGTATATAATATAGAAATAGCAACTATATACGTCAATGATCCAAGTAAAATGGCGCCTAGTACATTCTCTCGTTTCACGATCGAACGTGCGTGTATCCACAATATGCATTGTTATTCGAAGAATTAGGAACTACATAGAAGATCGTTAAAAAGTCGCTGCATATGCTTCAGTACCATAGCCATTGCATCAAGCGACGTGGTATATTTCGTGAAAATATCAGTTATCGTTGGAGAAGTTACAAAGAATTGTCGTTCCGAGACTGAAGAAAACATCGTGTTACGAAGAGAAAAAAAAAGTTTAACCGCCCGTAAGTCCCGGTCCTAGACATAACAATCGGACGGCGCATCGCTGTTATTACGAAAACAATGAAGCGCTCGATGATTTAGTTTCGGCGAAATTGGTGGTGAGAAATTCTTTAGTTCGGAATTACGAGGGAGAAGCCTTTTGTGCTCTGTATGGAAACCCTTCTAGCTGAAATTCCGTAAAGTGCTCAATTTCGAATCACCTTGAAGCCAGCAGCAACCCACTAGAGAAAATTGAAAACAGAAAACATGACAACACAATCAAGGTCTCGTTTTAGACTAATTTAATGCCGTAGCGCCATATTTAATGCTCTTCGTTAACCCGTCAGCTGCCACGTCACTTGCAGCGTCTCGCTCTGACCGGTGCGTCGTTTTGTAGGTTAAGTCGTGTCGCGCGAAAGAAAATGCTCGTCTTCAGGTCGTTTATACTTTACAAGAGACCGTTAAATTGGCCTATAACGAGTACTGGATAAGAATTTCAACTTTGACAAAGAAACCACGTAAAACTCGACGAAGCATGAAAGGTCCTCGGGGTACCTTTGAAATTTATAAATAAGTTACAATCAGCGACGTTGAGAATTTTCTCATTTTCTTTCGGTCGATCGTAGACATTTTCTTCGATTCGCGAATTACCCAACTGTATGGGCTTGCGATACAATAAAGATGGCGTCCAATCAAGCTTTCGAGATGAAGCGGTTACCTAGACCATAACAAAGCTTCTAATTACCCACAGGCCACACGGCTCTCCCCCACATCAATGTTCATAGCCAATTTGTATATCCAATTACTGATCGAAAATTATCCAAATAATTAATTACCACATTTTTAATCCCTTCGACGTTGACTTTCGGTTTTAACATAGAATACCCTTCCTATGCTGGGCAACGCTACTGCTGTGCTAACCCACGTTACAGATCAAACAAAGATACAGAAATAGGAAAATGCGTGTATCTGTATACCAAAGACGTGCCAAATAGTCGACCATTGAACGGATATAGGAAAATCCTTTATCCACAAAATATAAATCCACCAACTACATAGTTTATGTTATCACTACACGAAAAATAGGATTCAGCGTTTCCGATAACATCAATTCATAGACGCCCCAGCATCGTACCAGTCAATCCACGAAGTTCGGCCAAGTTAGAACCTTTATCGTCTGTCCGAGGGCAAAAGAGAACTTTCGGTCTCGCGAATGGTTAACGCCGTCAATTGAAGCTGCAGTTTGCTCGTTGCATTGTATTATCTGGAGTGGCGTCCCCGACGCCATCCGATTGAACGACTGAATTCTTTTGTACTCGCGACACAACTATTCATAGGAAACAAAGTACAGACACCGTAAGACACTTAGCAAACCGTTCGTTCGTCAATGAAAATTTCGTGCGAGGCGCCTCTTGATTGTAAAAGGATTTTTAAAAGGTCGCGCGCACGCGGAACGTACCATTATTATTATTTTTATAATACAACACTCAAAGCGTACAAAAGGCACGATTGTATTTACTGAACGAAAACGTTTACTGCTGTGCACTTTGCGCGATTTCTCAAACGTCTGAATACTTCATTTTTATGTTCAAAGAAGCGGACAGAGTTAAAACGCAGTGTTTTTTTCACTTGGAAAACGATTTTATAATCGAGCATCCCGACTGTGCATTATTTTACATTAACGATACTGCTACAGCATACGCCAAGTTGTAAAGCTCACTCTACCTTAAACCAACAGTAAGCATTCCGCGATCGCGATCCAGAATGAAAACTTTCCATCCCTTAATTAACTCTGACTCATCTCTACCACCCTGAAACTTACTATCATCATCCTAGCTGATGCCAAAGCACACCAGACCTTAGACAAATTACGAATCCAACCACTAATTCCTTAGTCTGCTAGTCTGCGGATTTTTAACTATACAAGGGAGCAGATTGCCCCTTAAGCTCAGTTCCACTGCTCAGCCTTGCGGTTAACGCCAACACTTTGGGTAATAATTACTAATCACAATCTTGCTGTGGTGAATTATTTCATCGAATAAACATATGAGGTTTACCCTACAAGTGTTCGTCTCTATCCCTTCCGAGGATTATATTTTTTGGAATATATTTTAAAATTTGAATCCCGTGCCTGGGTTCACGCTACGTATGGTGTTTTGACCAAAACATAACACTGGTAGCAGCTGTACTGGCAACCAGCGGCGTAAGGAAGATCAGCGAATTGTAACCCTGACAATGTTAAATCCTGGCAGTCGTTATGTAAGTCTAAAAACTCGAGCATCATCAACGGGAACTCAGAGAACACGGACAGATAAGTGTTCTCAGCTAAAGAACTAAATGACATAATATCCACCCTCGGCGGTAAAAATATTACAGTAGACTCCGTTAGAGCGTGTAACCAAGCCAATGATATAGTCGGCACGCGCGATGCTCACTGGTCAGACGGATTAGACAAAAGGTATGCGGACGTGCGGAATTCAAAAATTTGGATATACTGGAGACACGAAACATCTTATGGGCGATTAAAAGATTATTTTGGGGAAAATTTTCAGAATTCGAATGGCAATTAAAATTAGCTACGATCAGGCAAGGATCTATGAAACTTCGCTACAGTTTCGAAGTAGAATCACGGAAATCGTTATCAAAGCGTAAGAAATTATTACATCTGATAACCCGCCTGAAGTAGGCATCAGCATCCATTAAACGTATACGTTTTAGATCTCTGCAATCAGCGTCAAAGACATTATTTACATGTGTATTGTAGCTTGAGTCTGTAGAGTGTTTTTTTTCCTGTTTAAATTTAAAAGTCACTGTGATTTATCTGTACCGTGTCTCTGCCATTAATATCAGATATAAAATGTATATGACATAAATTTCAACCGTATATACCGGTATGACAATTCTATCGCGTAATCGTTCCTTATCGGTGATGCGACTGATTTATCTGTTTATCCTGCACGATTATTGCGATGCAACAGATAACTTTACGATTGTCGTTACATTACCGATTAATGTACGAAGACAAATGAAATTTGACTTTTGAGTATGAAAATGAGAAAATTTGAATATCGTATCCCTGACTTTGTACGAGAGTGCCAAGACGCACGATGACTGATAATAAGCCACATGGCAACGAGCATTAAGCCATACTTAAGGAAAGCGTGCCTGAGACGATACACAATTTCCCGTGCTATTCACAGTGCCGTCTCGAGCACTAATGTATAAATTAATATATTTCTGGATCATTATCACGCACTATGATATACAGCGAAATTTGAATTTCACCCTAATAGTTACGACGTTACTGTTACATATACAATCAGATAGATAGGCACGTGGGCGATTACGCCTATGAATATGCATTATTAATGATTATCTAAAGATAGTCTCGACAGCGCAGAGATAGTTGATCTAAAAAATCATCATTAGCCAATAAAAAAAATATTCAAACAACAAGACCCGTGCGAAAGGTCATGAAAGGTATTTTCAATTGTATAGTCATTACATAGAAAATGCTACTTGCCGTTCAATACCGATCATCAGAGACGTATGATGATTTCGTAAATTCTGACAGTACGTCAAGATGCCGATCATCAGCCACATACTTCGACGTTCATCCCGATATAGGAAGGCTGCAATTTCGCAAGGTCGTCCGGAGATCGAATCGGAATGCGGATCCATAATAAAGATCGACAGTGAGTAATTCTCGATCGCGGTAACTGTGCTTTCGTATGATCGATATATCGGTGTCGCGATTGCTTGGGAATTATCGATAAGGTAGTTTTCCTTTTTATCAATTTACAATCAATGGCACTCATCTGCATTTCGAGAAGCGGACACTCTGTCGCCGGAACAATTAATCGCTTGCGCGGGTTTCGTAAAGGATGGATAATTAATTCGAAAGAAAAAAAAGAGAGAGAGAAAATCATCCGTTAAGATTTATTTATCGAAGATATTTTATGCACGTGACTACTGGAGGCACTGTGTTTTTTTAAACGATAGCTACGAACACTCCGTGGCTTCTGGCTGAATTTGATACGTCGCAAAATCAACATGTTATCGTTTCGCGAATTCGTTTCGTCCGTGCTAAAAATAAGCAGACTCGATTCGAATGAGTTAGTTTTCTTCGTTACGTTTTTCATCTCTCGTTCAAATATTCGCAATGCACTGATTTCAATTGTGCCTTTGACAGTGACGCTTAACGAGGCGGACATCAAATTTCTTAATGGTAACGTCAAAACGCAAATCGACCATTTGCCAGGCCATTGCGATTCGTATAATGAAGTATATTCAAATGGAAGGAAAATCTTATATTCATATATTCACTCCGTCTCTAACAAGAAACTCTTTAGCGGCGTTGTTTCCGTAAAGGGAGGGAAAAAAAGTGGACACCGCTTATATCACGTTTTCACGCAGAAGCATACATACCCACGTACCGACTCATGAGGCGGTCAGTAGGAAAGAGCGAAACAACCACAGGGAGGGTGTTTTTCCAATCCTTCCAACCCTCATGCCTATGTCGTTAACGATGTAATCATACCTTAAGGTTACAAAAAGAAGGTCGTGAAAATACGCCCATATTTTTTTTAATCTTTATAAAATCTTTTATTCATCCCCAACCACCCGCTTACGTTTATTCCTAAAGCATCTTCGGCCACCAAGAAGACACGCAATCGGTTCAATGTAAATACCTATTATTTCCTCTCTGACGAGAGTAAGTGCGCCTATGTTTTTCTTTGTGACCCTGTCTCCCATTATAATACTAGTGAACTTTCTAGGGTCCCTACATAATTTGCACCTTCCACGTGTCTGGCGTCTCTGGAATTAGTGACACGTGGAAAGTGTCGAGAGTTTGCCAACGAGGCGTTCCCTTCCCCCTCTTCTTTCCCCATGCCACGTAAGACCTACAGGGGGATGGAGCGGGGAGCGAATAGATACATAGAGGACAGGAAATTGCTAGCTATGGTTGCGAGGGTGTTTTATTATGCGAGCCTAGACGTAATTTCGAACGTAGTCAAGGTGATGGATGGCGAAGGATCGCCAGTGAAAATGATGTTTTAAGAGGTACAGAGGTCTCCACTGTGAACCGACGGCTGAGACATGAACTTGAGAATGACGGGCAATGGATTTGTAGTTAATTGAATAGACAAGCCAGTAAATGATGATGCATATTTTAATTTCTATTTTATCACCAAGAAAGGGTAAATTCTGAATATTGCTACGAAGAAAAAATACTCCAGTAAATATGATTTGGTAATAGTTATTTTTTAACTCTAGATACAAGTTTGGTAGGTTTGTAATTTATGGATTTTAGGATATTGATTTTTAGTAGCAAGAAATTTTTATTCATAAAACTTATGTCGTTAGTTTTTGTATCTATAGTTAGTGTTAATGTTGATCTTATTCACCAGTGAATTTATCCTGTCCCTGAGGTTCTTGTGAAGTACTGTATTGTTATGTTAGACGTGTGTATATATACAATATGAGAAAAGTTTTTCGAGAAAAACTAAAACGATAAAGAATTTTATTACAACGCGCGGGTAGAATGTACCAAGTTCATTTTGTGTTCTAAAAAGGACTCAAAAGGATACGCGCCCTGAGATATTTCTCTTTGACGGGAGATCCTTAAATTCCTGATGTGTCCGAGGTTGGTTGGCCAGGAACTTCGTTATAGGATCCCACGGTACTCGGCCATTTTCTCATGGATTTCGTGCAACCGGTTCAGAAAACGCAGAAGGCGCCTTTAACACGTGAATGGGACTGTATGCTCGGGCATTCACCTTGTGCGATTCGGGTATTCGATTTTTTTTTCACTACTCCCCTATCCCCACTTCCATTCCCTCGTCTCGCAGTGTAGCTCTTTTTTTATTCTTGATTTTGTTGCCAGTGTGAAGGTTTCACTGGTGTGCATCTACCTTTTTTTTTCTTTTCTTTTTCTTTCTGTATGTGGGAACACTTTCCGCAGGTACTACCCACGTTCCCACGTGAGCGATTAATCTTTCGAACAGTATTTTCCACAATCGACCTGCGTCTCATACGTGATGCATCCTTTGAGACAATGAATTGTGAAAGTTTCATTTAAAGTCTGTAATTCACGATGTAAATAAAAGTTTAATTAAAATTTGTGCTATACGACGTATCAAAATGTTATATTTGTTGAAAACACTGATTTTAAAATGAACTAATGACAATGTGATTGCGGGAAATTTAACGAGGAAATCCCTCTTCAGTTGTAGTTTAAGGTTCTACTATTTTAATGAGTTTCATTAGCTCGAGCGTGAACTTGTTGCTGCAATAATAAAGGCACATTTTTTTTGTTGATAAAATTACATAAATACCTTCCCGTATCTACGTGACATACGTACTACGTTATCCACTCGTGTATACATTCCGTACCTTATCCGTTCTATTATCTTTGCTATCCTTATCATAATGCTGAAGATATATTAGTAAAAAGCTACAGGAGGCAACTTATATTCTTTACAAACTTTCGCACGCTCGCGCCAGGACGTTCAGTAAATTTGAACATAGAGAAATATAAGGAAGAATTAGAGATAGCGAAGTAGCTCTTAAAAATTCTCTGAAATGTTCAAAGAAGCAGAGTGGAGTAAGAACGGGAAAAGGGGAACTGAATAAAATATATGTAATATACACTTGTAGGGAAAGGTGTAAATGCACTCAAGGCATCAAAGAAAAAACTAGCAAATTAGAGTACGTGATTCTTTACTCCCTTTGCAATGCGAATTCTAGTACTCGTTACTCTCCCCGAGCATAATACTAATTGAAAAAGCTTCCGTCAGGACAATTCCTGTGATAGAACTCATGCACGCTAATGATACGCAAGGAAAGAAGAATCTCGTGGTGGCCGGTCAAGGCAGTATTCCTGGAATTTTCGACAGAACATTCCTCGGAGCTGACGTGCATAGGAGTATTGCGAAAATAGGTGAACGTCTTATCCTGTCTTAGAAGAATTGCTAATTGATTTCTGTGGAAGATGCACCAGGTTTCATACACAATGAAACCGCGCGGTGCCTCCGCTACGTGGGAATGTGAATCGCGTGTGGCTTAAAATGTTATATCGTAAAATCAGAACAGCGCCGATCTCACCTAATGTTTCCTGGCGTCGTGGCTCCACACCCTCTTCAATTCTCCTGTAACTGTCACTAGCGAACTCCACCAGGACACACGAGATTCGAACACCGGCACCGATTCACCTACGATTAGTCTTTACTTTCGCGGAAAACGTGAAATATACAGTTGAACGAGTCGACAGAAAGGTATTCCGACCGTGATTACTGTACAAATGCTTGTGATACGTCATGTCCTGAAGAGCCAGCGCCGTGGTGTGAATATCATAATCTAGGGGAATGTCTAGGGACCCTGTGTTAAGCCGCATTCATAGAATGTGGAATATTAAAGCTATGTTTCTATCCTTGCACGATTATGAAGCTCTCAGTGTTTGCATTGGAATTTCGCATATAGTTTCTGATAATTTTATTGTTTGCCGTATGGTAATTTATACTTGTGTGTGTAATCTGGTGACTTTTTTTTAACAGGAAAGATGTTGGGAGTTTTTATATATTAATTTTGTGATTATACATATTTTGTGTATAGTTTACCGACGTGGTTCTTTAAATACTTTGTGTAGAGGCGCTAGTCAATGTACCGAAATTCACAACTGACGTTTCTCGCGGCTTTTCAATACTTAACGGCTTATCAGGCTGTGACGGCGACGAGGATACTCGAAACGTAGGTTTGTTTATTTGTAGATTTTTTACAGTTTATAGAGATTTTACACATATTCTTGAGTATTGGATACTTTTAGCAAGTTTCGATAGCAACGTTTTCTCGTATATATATTTTTATGTATTTTAACATCGATTAATATTCCAATCTTGAACTGTGAAATACTTTGGAAAACTTGGAATTATCATATATATTAACAAGTGTTATGTCAATTTAATCGACGTCAGATACTTTACAATAAAGTTATTTAGACTCGTTATGCTGGTTGCAGATTGGCAAAAAAATATAGAGTTTATTAAACTGATTGCTTTAGTGTCAATTTTTTAATTTTTCAATAGTTTAGTCAGTTTGTTACATTTGTAATTGTTGATCTGGAGTAATAATATGTTGTGTTAATTACGTATTTAAAGAAGTTGGATAGGTTTTTATTTATACGTATAATGGCATTTTTAAAGAGAATTTAATGCTGTCTTTTAGGAGAAAATACATTCAAGAAGATGACTGATGATAATAGTGGAGACTCAAAGGAGGATAAGTCACAAGAAAATAATACAACAGCCCCGTTGAATCGTCCCTGCACTGTGGAGGAAAGATCAGAATATTTCAAAAAATTGGAAAAATGGCTGCAAGAAGCATATGCATGGCAAAGCGTAGTTGCAATGTTTCCATACTATGTGATGTCTAGTCAGTTATTGAATCACACTCCTGGTACGAATAAGAATAAAAATTGTAATATTTTGAATGTAATCCATATGCAGTAGTAGTAAATGTTTCCAAAATGTTCAATATACTATCCTGCATTAAAAACAATATTTATGTGAATGTTAATGTGACAATTTCATTTTCACGCTTACTAACCATCAAGACTTTTGTTTTTTGGGATATCTTATGTCATCCTACTATTACAGCTTTTGTACTTATATCTGTTGCATGATTTTGTTCTGTTCTACATTTGTGATTCTCTGTATCCTGGAACACATTTGAGTATCCATAATACATTTGAGAATTTTAATTTGCTAAATATAAATATGAAATCTTTGTTACAAACATGAGTACATTCGTTATCATATCATCAACTAATCCTATAAATGCTTTCAAAAAACATTGGGTGTATATCCAAAACACTATTATGCATCATCTAGTCTAATGCTTTATCATTTATTCATTGACTAAATTTTGCTTACAAACTGCGTATATCTTCATCTGTGGGTTTGCTTCTATTCGCTTTGTGGAGTCGTTTACTGAAAATTATTCTATATAATAGAATGGTTCCAGGTGTTACTTCGTTTCCTCCACAAGTACCCCCAAATGCAGGAGCTGCAACGGCCACAAACAATGATCCAAATAACGTTAATGCGACTAATCGACAAAATAACGTTCCGTTACGCCAAGGTGGACAACAAGAACCCCGAGGACCATTCCGACCACCCGGAGCTGAAGGTAGAAGATCGTAATGGCAACTTCTGTGTGCATTAATTGATGGAAAAATTGATTGTTTTATACGTGGTTACAAATACAAAATACTGGGCTTTGCACAGTAACTCTTATTGTTACAAATCACAAAAATGTAATCTCTTTTGAATTTGAAATTGGTATTTGAAAACGCAATTATAAATTCTTTTTCTTCTGAAAAGGTATCGTACAGAAATGCAGTATTTAGGGTTTCCAATTCTGATGACAATGAATTTAAAATAACATAACATAACTTTTATGATAAAACCAGAAAATTTTTGTTTATAGGTTTTGAATATCGCATACCACCAATATGGAAAAGATTTGTGGCTGAATTCATCGATTCTATGGTGCTATTTATTGCAAAATTCTTAATGAGTCTGTTCAATGAATTTTATGAATTGTAAGTTGGCATTTTTAACAAAAAACATAAATACTTGAATAATTTTATGGACAACATACATAACACTTGTGTAACAAAGTAATCCACTTTTTAGAAGCATAGAGCAATACGATTTAGATCAGTTCCAGAAAAACCTACGATTCGACTATATCATGGCTCTGGAGATGACCTCTGAACTTCTTATACTAGAATTAATTCATCGAATAATGGTTTGCATTTTCGAAGTAAGCATTGAGACTACCATATTATTTTTAAATATAACTATACCAAATCTGCTAATCATATTTATTCTATTATTAGACATTTTTTCTATACCGTGGCATCAATGGACGTATTGGAGGTGCCACACCAGGAAAACTAGTTATGGGTTTACGAGTTGTTCAGTGTCGCAGCATAACACCTATAGAACGACCAGATGGGTCAGATGTGGTTTTAGTATCACCTGGTACAGATTTGGGTTTACCACTTGCAATTGGTCGTTCGGTGGTGAAGAATTTAATTATAGCACTGTTATTTCCCATATGCTTTGCACTATTCTTTTTTAGATTTAATAGAACTGGATACGATCTTGTCTGTAATTCGATCGTAGTTGAAGATCCTTACAGAATCCCGAATAATAATAGACCTCATCAACAATAATAATTAACGGATAATGTAAAGAGATGACTATACTATAGAACACGCACATATTATGTACATAAATGTGTAAAATAAAGTACATGTAATTCACAAAGTACAGAGAGTCATATCAGGCATAAAAGTTTGTGGATGTACACTGAAAATAAAAGCTACCGGTTCATATAATTTTTGGATTATAAATTATGATTAGATAATGAGAAAGATTGTATTTTTAGGATAGTAAATATGTAACGCTAGATTAGGTATTATCCCACATGGTACTTTAATAGTATTTATAACGAGTATACTTGGGGTAAGAAGAGGGTTAATTTAAAGATTAAAAATGGCTCGTTTAGTCACAACATTTTTTTTCATTTTGCAGAATATGTATCTATACAAATAAAGTTCGAGCTATTTATGTAATTGTCATTCTTCATTCTCTATTCGTTGTTATTGTTTTATAAAATAGACAATATTTTTTTCCTGTATATCGGCATACTATATAAAGTAATGTGAAGATTTTATGACTTTATAACGTCATACCTTTTTATATTAAAATAACCGGACCAAACGTGTCCTTATTTAGTTGAATTTGAATTGAGCAACGCTATCTGGGGGCAATTTTTGAGATGGTTGTTCAGGATCATGTATTGGCCAATGACGTCACTTCCCAGTCAAACGTGGCTGCCGTGACTGAAAGGAAGGAGTGGCTGTGTGACCTGTCAAGTTGTACAGTTTTTCCTGAAAATTAATGACTTTTTCCGCCAGTTGAGCCGTCTTCGAGTGGTTTTTAACAGCTGCGAGTCGTGTCGCGTATCTGACACTCTAACGAAATGTCGTCGTCGGGTGATTTCGGGAACCCGTTGCGGAAATTCAAGCTGGTCTTTCTTGGCGAACAGAGTGGTAAGTATTTTCATAGTAGACTTCCGTCAATTAACGATCAATATTGCTGATGATCTCTTTGAGCTCTTAAACGACTAATGGCCAATTTTTCATAACGATATTCAGTCGGCTCTCAGTACGCATGAATTTTAAAAAACGTTCTAGGTTATAAATCGATATTTCGTCAAGCTGTTCCTACCCCGGCTGTTCGGTTCTCGGCACTGGATTAGCGTTGGCGTTTGTCAATTTTTTCCATTATTTCGATGACCCTTAGAATTTCGTAGATTCCTCACTGAAAAGAAAATGATAATTATATTTGGTTTTTGTGTATCGTTGAGTACTGATATTTTTATGCAATTAATATACCTTACGAAATTCGTTTGGCTTACGCCTGACTTTTGTGTCAATTTTGATTCTTACTCTTCAGCCGGTGATTTAAGCGATTTTAATTGTTAATTAGTGTTTTAATTAATTTTTAAATACTGTAAAGTACTGTTGGCTTACCTTGCTAATTTTTCTTTATAATAACTCTTCATTAAATATTTCGTTAAATTCAATTGACATTTATGGTACTTCTTGTAATTAGTAGTGTGTATGAGATATATATATCATTTGTATATGATATTCTTTAATGTCAAGTAGTTGATTACCACTCGCATATTATTTAATTTCATTCTGTTAATTATTATCTCTGTTTCTTCCATAGTATATTTTATCTTTTGTGTTATATGTACCTTGTGTTATGGACCATAAAAGATATAAGAGTATACTATTTTTATATGTATTATTTTATGCTTCTGATTCGTATTATTTATCGAGGAGAAATATATTGGATTTTTTATCAACATCACTATTTGGGATAATGTGTGGCAATAAATTATTAAAATGTACCAACTCATTTACCATTAACTGAAAAAGTATCTGATTTTTTTAAATTGCAGCTTTAATGCATTAATTTTGTTTTTTCTAATAAATACATTTTGCTATTACAGTTGGAAAAACTTCTCTCATCACACGGTTTATGTATGACAGCTTTGACAACACATACCAGGTACGAAATTATTTTTTTAGCATGTGACAAGATACCACATTGAACTAAATGCTACAAGGTCAGCATTGAGCGCTTTTTATTTTTTTTAAATATTGTGCAATTATACAGAATTGCTTGAAGTAGAAATCATACTGCAAAGTATCATTACGAATGATTACTGCAAAAAAATTATTATTTAACTCAAACAGGTCATGTTATTGATGCAGAACGTTACATATATCCCATTATCTTCTGAGAGTAGTTTCCTTAAAAATATTAAAGATAGATAACATGCTTGGACATTTATGTATCTTGTTATTTGAATCGTATTGAATCTTATTCTCATCATCCTATAATGTTCACGTGCGTGACGAGTTCCCGTTATCCAACGTGCTATGTGGAGTAGTTTATTCATTGATAATAAGCCTTGGGATAAGAAGTGCATGCTTTAATGTATACATAGTGCATATTGGCATGCACTTTCATGTTGCTATAAACTGTTCACTATTGGCTCGAACGATTTGCAACAATGTGAAATTGACCACTCAGCAGTTACTGATAACTTGTAGTGCAGCAAAATAATTATATCCAATTGTAAATTCTGAACGTGAGTGTGTTAAACTATATGAACAAAGTAAAACATCGTTTTATATTTAACTACCATTTGACCCAATCCAAAGCATAAATATATAATTTTTGTCTCATCGACACTTTAAAAAATATTTCTTAAAATTTTTAAATTAAATATCACATTTAATACAAACATTTGTTGCCCATAAATTTATGCATTTACAAGCTAATTTAGATTACACTGTAGCTCTGTCAGTTGTAGAACAATACTTGAATCAAGTTGGAGTATAATTTAATACCGCAAGTGAGCAGCTAATGTTATAATGTGAGACAAAGCAAGACATCGACATTTTCTATTAAAAAGAACTTTCTAATTGTACTAATGGGAGTCATAGGAACAATAATGAATTAGTAAATAAAGGCCGCACGTTTCCACTTAAGATAGACTGAAGCAAAAAACTTATTTCATTATCCAACTCAATTCTAACTTCACCACCATTCATAGTCATAGTAGATGTAACAATGGTAATAGCAGCGTTACTATGTTAACCAAGTTTCATCAATCTACAACTGCTTAAGTTTCTATAGTATAATTTCTCTTCCTGGTCTGTTTCAGGCTACAATAGGCATAGACTTCTTAAGCAAGACCATGTATCTTGAAGATAGAACCGTGAGATTACAACTGTGGGACACTGCGGGACAGGAACGATTCCGTTCCTTGATTCCTAGCTATATCAGAGATTCCACTGTCGCTGTTGTGGTGTATGACATTACCAGTGAGTGTACACTTTCAGATTAGAGCAAATGAATTCACAGAAAACAGACAGGAATGGACCAGGATATTTATATAAATATATTCCTTATTTGTTTAGATGCCAACTCCTTTCATCAAACATCCAAATGGATCGATGACGTCCGAACGGAGAGAGGCAGCGATGTAATCATCATGCTCGTTGGTAACAAGACGGATTTAAGTGATAAAAGACAAGTCTCCACTGAAGAGGGCGAACGAAAGGCCAAGGAGCTTAATGTGATGTTCATTGAGACCAGCGCTAAGGCTGGATATAATGTTAAACAGGTATACAACTTATAAGGTTTAATTATACTTGATTAGCACGTAGGTTTTCTTGTAGTCAATAGGGAGCAGAATTTCATGTTCTCTTATAATTCTGCAATTCGGTGTCTTATTACGTATGTAAATTCAGGGATATCTATAATCGATGAGATCATCAGAATGTCGCATTTATGTTCCAATGCGCTTTCCTGTTTTACAGCTGTTTAGAAGGGTAGCTGCGGCTTTACCGGGCATGGACTCCACTGAGAACAAACCCCCAGAAGACAGTATCCTTTTAGTAAAATATTTAATACAGGCTTGCATGTTACTTTCAGCAGGGCGAATAGCAAATTTTTTTTTCACTTGTCTCGACGTGACAGCCCTCATACGTGTCTCTTCCATATTTTTCTTGCATCCGCTTTTACATTTTTTTTCTTTTCACTCTGTTTGCGCACGTCTGTTATAACCTGCGAATCGGCACAGACTCAATCGTACTCGACGTACTGATTATAAACTGACGTTATCAACTGTGCGCGGGCGTACATTTAAATTTAATGAAACTCACAACAGTGACTCTTGACTTCCCATCTTCATTACGGAAACAACAAAATAGCCTTAGACACATTTAACACGAGTTTTACACGTTTACTTTTCTCTATGCTCATTTTAATGTTTCTCACACTCTTTTGTTCCCATTTACTTTGTCTTTTTTGTGTTTTCCTTAATGCGTTTTCTTCAACCTGTAGTGCAAGAGATAGTTCTCAAGGATACGCCAATCGAACTGAAGGCGTCGGAGAGCAGTTGTGCATGTTAAATCAAGAATGATCCTAACGGTAGACCGAGACACTCTTAATTAAATTAAAACAAAAAAGAAATAATGAGTCGGAGACATTGAGTCGACGAGGCATAGGGCTACGTTCCTTTTCGCAGTATAACTTATTTTAAGATTGCGAAGAGCAAAGGTACCAAACAAAGAAAATTATATCCGAGCTATTTTATTACGTGCTGATTAGTGATCATTTCGTCTGGTAGCTTAATTAATATCGACTGCATTTACTCAATTTGCTCGCGCGCGATGTGCTGCTCGCAGAATGTTGTCTCAGGGTAACAAAAAAAAAAAAAAAACACGTTTGACTCTACTCGATCGATGTCACGCAAACTTCATTCGTGGTTCTTGCCCGTTCTAATGTCTAAGTACTGCAGACGTATAGCTTAATATTTTTGCTATTTATGTAAACGCGTGATAGCGTCGAGACGAAGGTGGACAGTAGCAGAAAAGTTTAAAGTGGGATCAGCAGCGACGAATCTAATACCTCACAATTTGTATAATGGCAGAATATTTTCTTTTTCACTTATTTTTATTGATTCTTAAGTCTTACTTCTAATCACGTTAAATGGCACCTATCAATAGTTAAGCGTAGATATTAGGTAATTTCATGGAACGAGTGCACACAAGGAAGGACTACGGTTTTAGATTTTCTGGCTTGTTAATGTCATCCTAGTAATTCATTTAGTCGTCATTGTCGATACACGGAATGATAAAATGTAGAAATTGATTCAAGTTGTTGCGTAAATGCAGTCCAAATCGATAAACTATCGTCGAATTCCGATGTCTGGTTACACTCGGATGTCATGCTGGATCCACCCTTGAGATTTTCACGGAGGTACAATGAGTAGCAATAAGATTGATTTATATTGATAATTCTATTGATTTAAATACCCAAGTGGTCGTCCGATTAGTTAACGTGAATACTTTGCCGTTTTACAGAATCATTGTAAAATTAATGACGAAAGAGGATCGAGAACGAAGTAATTAAATGAGAGCTAATTATTTATTTCACGAAAAGATGTCCGGTGGATTTGTAAATTCTTCGGTTCTCCCTCCCACCCCCCGCCCCCCGGCCCCCTACATTTCTTTAAACGATCCACTCATGTCTTTCTGAAACTCAGACTAGTTTAGCTTTTTTTTTTTCCCTCATTTAAGACCACGTCGAGTTCGTCGGTCGCACGTAGCATCTTTCTTTCTCGTAATATCCGTCAAAGTATTATTCGCAAAGTCTGAAAATCGGATGGTCGCTTCGACGCCGAGAGCGAGAGATCGCGAAAAACGGTGGGATTGAAAAATACGAAGAAAATCGGAATTGTAAATATGAAATTTTTTCGAATTTGGGAAATGGATAAACGAATAGGACCCTAATGTAGTTAATAATTATATTGATATCATTTTTATTAATTTCAATTATTGTATTCTTTTAATTTATATAAAAACTCACTCAAACGATCGTCATACGTATTTTATATTAATTTTTATCCATTATCTTCAACCTTATCATCTTGTCACATGCACCTCCTACTTTCGTATTCTTATATTTATGCCAGTTTGCTTCGCTATTGTTTTATCACATGGCTTTTAGAGGTGTGCCTCACTTACTGTTTCTTGATCTAATCGTTATCAGTAAGACACAGAAGACTTTTGTGTTTAACGGAAAATCTAAGAAAAGCTCTAAGCTTTACTAATAAGAGAAAATCAAAAGGCGAACATCGTTCTGATCGGAGGTGCTTTAAAAACACCTGTGCAACTCTTATTAAGATTTTTATCGGGATTATATTCCGTCCCATTTTGTACTACATATATTTTATACGCTTTTTAACTATAGCAAAAATAAGGAAAAGAAAAAAAAGAAAATAATTCAATATCGCAAAGTAAACGTTACTCGCCTATGCTTATCCTCGCAAACTGCTCTTAGAATTTGTGCTCAATGTGATTCGTCCGTAACAACACGAAATTGTCGATTGCCAAGAGAGCGTACGATTAAACCCTTTGACTAACGTTTTACGGTAAAGAAAGGAGATTTTTAGCCTGACAATATTCTTAAAATTAAAACAATGACATACCGGAAATCGTTAGCAGAATCTATGGTATCGTCACGCTCTTCAGAGTCTACAAAAAAAAATTATTAACTATCCGTAGACTATGAAAACAGCGTTTATCTCGTCCACGTTTTCTATATATTAGTATAACGAGCAAGTAGAACCATCTTAGATTATTATTAATTTCATACGTAACGATATCCACGTTTATTAAGGCGCTCCCCTCGTCACCCTTACAAAGAATACAAAGACAATCAAATAATTGATCCACCTTAACACACAAAAGCAGCTGTCGACTTGCAGAATCAATCACCGATGCAGAACGGCGCAGAATCGGAAGGCGAGAGCGGTTGCATTTGTTAGGGTGCTACCGATACACGCCGATTTGTGACCTGAACGCAAAACACTGTTGTAACATTGAGAGAGAGAGAGAGAGAGAGAGAGAGAGAGAGAGAGAGAGAGAGAGAGAGAGAGAGGAAAAAAAAGAACCAAAATACCATCGTACACACCATTGCGGGATGCTGGCTTCTTCTGACGTGTATACCTATTACGCCGCAGCCCGTTTTAGGTTGCGTGATAAGATATCAAAGAGAGAGAGCGAGAGAGCAGGAGCAAGAAACAAGAGAGAAAAGAAAAAAACAGCACCAGGCCTTCTTCGAGACCCAATTTTTAGCGTACTGTTACGTAACGCATGCTACGAATAGACATCGTTATTCCTCGTCCACCTCTCCTGCAAGATTTTGGGGATGAAATGGCGTGAGCACGCGACTGCCTATCGGTATTCTCGAATAACAATCATCAACTGAATTTATCGTATGGCGTTATCGCTGTCGCGTGACTTAAATTTATTCGTGATAACTCTCTGTAACGACACTGCGGAACGATAAAGGCTCCCTCCATCTCCGTATACAATATAATTTCATCGGTCCAATCTGGTACGATGAATCTTTAATAGACGTTAATTAAAGCGCTTACGACAAGCTGCCTACTAGTGTACTTTTTATACATATCTCGACCTTTATACTTTATTACCGTCAACCTCTTGTAACTTGGTACTTTGATATGCGTTTCGAACATCCACTGTGCGTTACTCGTAAATGCGTATATTGTACAACAGTGAAATCTGTTCTTTGAAGACGAAAGTGTTCTCAAGATTTTTTAATCGTATGTTAACGCAGTCAGGAGGATGGAGAGAGCGAATCTTTATCGTTCCCAGTGAATTCTAGGCTATCGTTGCTGTTGCCTGTTGCTAGCGAGCGGATTTGATTACGCACAAACGATACAGCGTTATCGAGACCAATGGCGGCAATGATTATTTATTTATTTATTTATTCTCTGGCTTTCGATAAATTTGCGAATTCAATAAAACGATCCTAATTAGATTATAGGTATGAATAGCGAAATTCCTTGTGGGAAAATGGCAGGTTCCGAATGACGTAGTGATATTACCTTCTTTTATTATCAAACGGATAAGTCTTTAATTTACGATGTGTACACCGTCGCGTCAGTTTCTAATTGATAATGGAAGGACTGGCTACGATGTCGCAATTATTAATTTGGCACACGCATCAGGTCAAGTTAGCGTCGCGCGTGATTGTGTAGTGCTGTCGATGATGGGCCAATTTTTCACCTAATAGATTTCCGAAAAACGGATAGAGTTAAATGACGTTCGAGGGATCGATCGAAAGCTGAGGAGTCGCAGGAAAATTGTAACTGCTGATAAACAACGTTTATGGTGATTGCGATATTAATGCAACGACGATCGATCGATTGTGTCGCGAGAGCGTCAGTTGAAAGTTCTTTCGAGCGGTGTGTCGGAGCGAACGAATTTTTTTCCCGCAGACTCGACGTGTCGCTGTTTGTGATAAGGCTTTAAAAATAATCCACCGTGCTTACATAACTTCTCTAATTAAAGTCTAGCACTGTCTCTACGCTAACACCTGTCTCTCTAGTGCCCTAACGAATGCATAGTAGCGTCAATTCGACAAGTCGTACAGCAATATTAAGTAAAGTAATTGTAAAGGCATTGTGTATCGACTGTAGATTTCTTGCGTTTATTGGCGGGAAATTCAAATGAGTCCACGCGGAGAGGACGCGTCGGATGAGCAGAGAATTTTTTGTTTATTAAATATATATTCAAAATTCAACATCGTGTAACGATTATTGGCATATATAAAAAATTCCACAGTGTTATCAATAATTATATTTTCTCTTCTGTATTTATTATAACTAAATCTAACGTCTGTTCTCTCCACGGTAATCGCATCGATATCAAGGTACACGGTTGACGAATTTCTAAGATGCAAGTCATGAAAATTATGATCACCAAATTATTGTCAAGTCTCGTTTACACGAAGTAAACAATAGATTGCGCAAGCGTATGTATTTTGTGGAATTAAGAAGGAAAAGGAAAAACTTACTGTTTTGCGAATGATGTGCGAGGCTTCTGCATTATCGTGACTGGGGTAGCATGGTGGAAAGCATTATTGCTAAATATCCTTATGATCTGTCATAATTGTCGATATGGTGTGCGATGTGATGATCGATTGTTAATTTAAAAAAAAATTGACATTGCATTTATTATTTTAACGTAGTGGGAAAATGTGAATTCATATTCGATAATAGCGACCGTGGACTATCGTTTTAGCTTTGAGCTACGTAGGCTGTAGCCGATGCATATGCCAATTGTCATTGTTATACTCTATGGTTAAGAGGTACGTGAAGTCTTTTCAATTCGTACACTTTTATTCGTACCGCAACGAGACGCTATTGGAGGAAAGTATGACGATTTATATAGTGGTTGAAATAACGGAGGAACGGAGCAGAGTGAAGATACCGATATCGTTACGTATACATATTTGACTTGTTCTAAATTATAGATACTTTTTGTATATTTATTCCTCTATAAGGGTTACAATCGTAAAATTATATAACGTGAGCGTTGTGTTATGAATTTTGACATTGAAAAAAAAGCTTTGGCGATGTAAGTCGATACGATGAACTTCGAACTTTGACCCAGGTGCGATCAACGAGTACAGTACATTTTTCCAATGCTCGGTACCGCAGTTGATCTTTAGCGTGTTATATTGATTTCTTATCAGTCTGTCGGATTAGAATTTATATCGGTGTCTTTACTGGCGATACGCGTGATAATTAGTCGGGTTTTGAATGGAAGGAATTAAAAATAAAAATAATTAACCATGTAACCATCCACGAGGAATGAAATCTCCAAGTGACAAGATGTTCGTGTGTCGTTGTCGTAACGAGACAAATCTTTTGTACTGTTTTAGTATGCGATTTCGTTAGTCGAATGAATCTCACGAAATTTTGCAAAAACTTGTCATAACTGTATGTGGCGACTAATAGTCAAAATAGTGGAGCTTCAAACAAAAACGAAATGAATAAAGGTTTGTGTTCACCGAGACTCGTCTCTGTTTCCCTTTGATCCAGAAGTCAATATTTCTTTTTTCTTCGATTGGTTTCTCGAGCTTTTGTTAGCGTCAACCGCTTCGTTTCCACGAATCTGGATTTTTAGTCGTTTAATTAATCTACACAGTTTTTTTTTTCGCTAGATTCATGGACGGGTAATCATTTTTGGAAATGAATTCTACAAGTGCGTGGAATACAATTAATATTTCCATATATTTCGTTATATATTTACAATTTGACAACAAAATCGTTAAACATAACACGCGACCTCACGGTATACCAGAAAAGCTCTTTGAAGAGCTTTCAGGTACGAGCGCGAGATCAGCTAAAAATCGTATTAATATAATAATTATAATAAATTCATTACAATCCCCGTTATTTATACAATATATATATATATTTATATAGAGATATATGCATATATATATATGTATATGTTATTTCATTTATTTATATTCATATAGTATTTAAATTTCATAAACGTTTTAACCGTCAAGTAGTTCATTTCTCTCTCGCACCCTCGACATTTAAATAGCTACTCACTTTAATCTTTATCGTAGTCGGATTGTCCATATTTAATGATATTGTATTCACGATTTTCCAGTTATACGGTGCGCCGCATTAAAACTCATTCGGCGAAGTGACCCTTTTCACCCTCTGTTCACCATTAGTCGCGCTCTTATAGTTTCACGCCGCAGGATGTAAAATAATTATGTTACAAAAGAATGATTAGTCGATTATGGCCGAGCAAGCAGACATCCGTTCGCATTCGTCCATTGGTTAGTCGAAGTCCGTAAAACACAGATATACAGGTAAAACATGTTCCGGCAATTTTTGTATATATATACAGCAATCCAAATCCACTTGCATCTCACACTTGGCAAATTATCGTATTGAATTTTCTTTTTCATCGGACGACACCGACTTATGTGGCAGTGCGCTATGCATAATAGTTTCACGTTATTCCACGTTGGGAGGAATGTGGAAGGCGTAATTGCGATAGCTGTATTACAAAAAAAATTAAAGTCTTGAAAAATTTTAAAAACTCGATGAACGTATCGAATTCTGAAAATTGTCTCACGGTGTTTTGGATTTTTTGGGAGAATTCGCTTCTCCCGTGATCAATTCATTTAACGTAGTATTAATTTTTTTTTGTGAAATCTTTCATGGAATCGGTATAAATATTATAGGTCATTCCTTTTCGCAACATGTGTCTTTTAACTGTGAAGATACGAAACGTGCAAATATATCGTAACTAAGTTTTATATCGTCGGGCAGTCTTTTTGCTGTTTGCAGCTTTGTAGTATTTAACGAACAATATTGTATCTTTGGAATCGATGAGAAGAAATTTCCAGTTTAAATATTTCTGGGCTGTTTCGAGAGTTTTTAAATAAAAACATAAATTTGTATTTGCAAAAATCAAAATTAATTTCACGTTGAAATCTGTGCAGTGTTGAGCGTGTATGCACATCTATTTTGCGATGGCAATCGCACAAGACAATCAAGCAAACTTAACAAATTTATTACGGTGCTCAAAAAGTATATAAAAAAATCATATTCGAACGTGCGTTCGATGCTTTTCCATTCTCCAGTCGCTAGCAATCATTTGGCATCACGCTTCCCATCGCAAGCCTCGGAACGATAAAATATACAGTATGCAAAAAGAATACGGACTACCTGTTGCAGGTAGCGCCCTCTTACAATGTAGCAAACTTTTGGCATTCTTACGTATAAAGTCTTTCTTTTTCTTTTTCTTTATTTACAAGGAACATCTAACATCATGTAGATAGAATTTATACACGGTTCTTGATCATCGTTACAATTTGAGCCGTATTCTCGCATAACATTTAAAATTCATTTTTGATTAGCTATCTCCCTTCGACGTATCTCTTTAATTTCGCCTGGAAGTGTTTGATTGAAGTTCCATTTGATTGTTGAGTACCCCGAAGTAAAATCTATGCGAATTAGTTCTTGTCGGTACTTACTAGTGACCAGTAATTTTTAATTGATTCTCTTTAATTTTTCTCGGCATCAACATTCGATGCCATTATTAGTTCTTGAGCCACCGTCCTATAGTCACATCCCTAAACGTAACCCCAATTAAAGTCGTAAGTAATATATACTGCAGCTTCACGCGTTATCACTTCTGTACGACTTTACAGAAAATCGATCCACGCGCTGTACCTATATTTGCAGACAATTTTACTTTACAAGTCTTTATCCAATCGTCTTTTAATACTCAATATCGATTTATCATTACATTACAGTTTATATAGTAAACGTTCACCATAACTCGTGTCTCTTCCTTTTTTCTTTTTTCAAGTAAAAGAATATCGTCAACAATATCGATCGGTACTCAACACCCCTTTAAACGATATCTCCCGATCAAATATTATTTCCGATCAAAGATCAATCCTATCAATAACACGTATCGCACGTTTACACTTGGCACAAACCCCCCTCCGTCGTCGTTGACAGGTCAGCTGCGCTCTCTTAATCATCTTGAATTTTTACCAGAAGATCCTGACGAGTTGACAGACACGAGTACCGAAGTCGCGGAGCTTCAAAGACATCTCGAAGGAACTTGATCCTCTTCTTGATCGCGTCTGTCAACGGATCAAGATGTCTTCGAGCGAAGACGAAGAAAGCGACGCCATCCCGTGATCCTCCTGGCCCGAAGTCATTTGCGAATGAAGTTCTTAGAGCAAGGTCGATGCCGTGAGGACATCAGGGACGACAGGTTTCGGAGGGGGGTCCATGCATCACACTCTCATCTCGCTTATTGTCGCCTGAGACACACGGCTGGAGACGGTTGCACCTTGAAGAAGAGGCTGATTCTCTGGTGGACTCTTCGTCCTGGGTGGTGGCGGTGCTCTGGGTATCGTCAGATGAATAGACCCGTTCGGTGGACCCTGAAGAAGAATGATTTATTCAACGTTGACAAACTTGAAGTCGTTCAAGATACTCAACTTCACTAGACTGACCTGGGTCTGCGTATTCATATCGTGTATCACCGAAGCTCTAGGCAGCGTGGCATGTTGTTGATGCTGATGTTTCTGATAGTGATGTTGATGGGGTAGGGTATGAGTGCCTTGCCCTTGTTGGAGCAAAACATTTGCATCACTAGGAGGTGTCTTCATGGCGTTTCTGAAAAATTTAAGATCCCCAACTGAAAGATCAATCCCCCAACACCTAGAGACGAAGTACAGGATTAATTCAGCCAACAGGAAATTTCGTACCTTCTCAGCATCTCATTTTCAACGTCAACGATGACCTGACCACTGCCAGGAAAATGAGAATGGGGCGGAGGGGGTTGCTTCAGTTCAGTGAAACCTCTAGGGCCACACTGTTGATTCATCATCTGCTGTTGCTGGAGGCTCTTTACCTCCAGTCTCGTTTTATCTCTCTGGTAATAGACACCCGCAAATATAAGGACGTTCAGTATGAGCAAACTGCATCCAATGGCTATAGTGACGCTCAGGGCTGTAGAGTAGGCTGCGTATCTGGAAATTGATAATCGATCGGTTCGTTCGATAATTCGATTATTATCGCTCGTTAGGAAATATCGTTAACGGGTATTAAAAATCGCGAATATTCTTTTGTCATTTTAAATTATTACCCAGCAGCGTCCAAGCTAGCCAGCGTATCTGTACTAGCGTTGTGCACGTTCTGTAGATTAGTACTTTGTATCAAACTGACACAAGTAGTTATACTGTAGTCCGTAGTTGTAGGTGGCTCTGTAGTAGCATTTCGCCTTCGATATTCTTCGCCGATCCTACTGAGCGGATCAGGTCTCACGGAACCGTCGTACAAGCTGGGATCGGCGTGACCTCGGAAAAGATTGTGTCTGGGTTCCACGTCCTCCATTCCAGCTCGATGAAGTTCAGGCACCAGCCTCAACCAGACTGAAAGCTGATGAGCCCGATAGTGATTCTTCATTCTCGGTTTGAGTCCTGAAATGAGAAAAAAATCATTGTTACAAAAATATACCTGGTCCAGGTCACATAGAAGCGACGGATCGATGTGTCTTTAGGAATATCAAAATGGTGGTAAATTTAAATTTTATTTCACGTAGGATCACACTTGATCGACAATATTTTAGGGGTTATATAGGAAAAAGTTACTGGATATATTTTTACATTGTACTTTATGTCGGGTCACGAAACAGTTTATGGTTTAGATGGTGCATTGCGTGTTAGATCAGTGGCGAACGCGTAAAGTTCGTTGACACAGTACTAAAGTTTGATACTAGGTAGACAAACAGCGAAGCCACATTGCTTGCCATAAAGGTGACTGTTCATACACGGAATATGACTTGCGTGTTATTTTGTGTGCATACGTGGCAATTGTTTACTGTTAATATTTGGTAAATCTGTAAATTTTAAAAATAATACAGTTCGAGTGCTGACGTCGTATCGTGACGGTTGAATTAATGGGAAAGGATTCGACCAAGAAGTATAGAATAAAAAATTAGAGTCTTGACTCAACCAGACTTTACTCTCTTTTCATGAAAATATCTTGACGTGAAAATAAAGAAAAATTTAATTAACACGACACAATTGCTTTTTTTACTCTTCGGACGCTGATTGTCATTGTGTATAGTATGATTGTCCTGGAAATTTTAACTGAACTCGGTTTATCCTTGTATGTCGTACATTCTTTATACGTTCAGTTACGATCGTACGTTATACGATATTACGTACGTTTCCTGGTACTCTGACAAAATTATCACGCTTATTACGCTTTAAGCTACTAAACAGAGCTGATATCAGCGAAAAGTTGAGCTTGCCAAATGTACTTGGGATTAATGTATAGGAAGCTGGTAAATGGCGAGACTTCAGGAGATATTAACAACGCCCAGTCAGGTACCATTTCTACAAGCGATATAAGTATATAAATTATTTCGTAGGTCAGGACAACTAGGTACTTATATACAAATATAATGTACAGTTTGATGCCTTTATATTTAAATGTTTTAAAAGCGTTTTTAACTTTTCGTTTGTATCTCGAATATATACTTCACCCACTTATTCTATAGTAATTAAGGGGACTTGGTCGATTTAACCCTCGTTAATTTTTGACGATTCAACTCGATTGGATCTTGGATTTGTACGAGTGTTCGTTTTCATCGTTGCAGAGATAAGACTTTTTGTGTCGTGCTTTGCGATAGAGTATCTCTTTTGATGAATTATTTTTATTCTTAGTGTATACGTGTGTATTGTATGTATGTAAGTAAGAAAAATAATCTTCAATGGTTTTCTTTTAGGACAGAACTTAAAGCGGTAGCGATAGAGTCGCGGTAGCTTCCGGCCAGACGGGACACGTGATATCGCAAGATTGTTTTTATCTGTTGACATTTGCTTCTCAAACGATGAGCATCCGGAGTACCGATCAGTTTCGCTTGCGACTTGAGAAGACTTGGAAATGTGACCGAAGCTTGACAAAGGTGCCAGGGAAGACAAAGAGTCCTTTCCGTGTCTTCTTATTGGTAAAAATATATTTTGCACGGCATTGTTAGAGATTCGTGTTTGAATTCTTTCTTTTATTTTTCTTCGGATTCTCCGACTTATACTTTTCCGATGAGATAGAAAAATTGCGCAAAAAATGTTAGTCTCTCGTCACCTGAATTTACCTTCGAATCTCAGTTTCGATCGTTCGGCGAATTTTAGTTTTCATGAAAAAATGTATTTTTAGGTGTTTTACTTTATTTTTGACTTTTCTTGCAATCGCAGAGTAAATGATCCGATAAAGTTTACACGAATATATATGAATTATTTATCGGTCAGATTTATTGGGAATAATGCGAAGTTTGTCGGATGTCAAAATATCGATTGGTCAATGGTTGTAGACACGTGTTTCTTTTTTTTTTAATCGTACGATTTGAAAATCCTCGCCTCACCACCTTTCCATCTAGCGACATTCAATTTCCCATATTGAAGGAACGTCCGGGCCGACCTCCTACGACCCCGACTACAAAATTCAGAATCGTCAAGTATGGAGGGAAGAGCCATTTCCGGTCTCGGGGAGCCAGCATCCGGTACGCCGTGACCGTCACCAGATTGCGTACAGCCGGTGAAAAATCTTTCTACGTTATCCTTCGAGCAGTTCTTTCTGGCTTGCAGACGGAAACGAAACGCGAAAATTCTTTTTGCACCTGTAATAGTTTCAGCATTCTCACTTCCGGTTCGTGTAAATTTCATCTTAAAAGGATTACGAAATTGTCAAGATTTTTTTTCTTCCCATTATTCTTATCTAAACTACATGCTTGCCAGCCTGTCTGTAACCTGGGGTCACGGATTTAGTCAAATTTTCCCAAGAATGGCTCAATATGCAGAAAATAATGAGAATAAATACTATTGACACTATATATACAGTGTATATATATTAGTATATACATATATATTTCTAGTTGATTGATTTCAGATAAAAATGTCCGTTACCGTGGAACTACAAAGATTAGTAATATCTCTAACTGGAAAGAAGCATCAGACGAACCGAGAAATACAGCTTGACAGAAACCAATTATCCCGATTGGCAGGAGGTCGTTAATTAAATTGAAAGATAATTCTGAGAAAACTTAACCGTACTGAGAATATTCCGAATAAATGTGAAACTTTTTTATCGGACGATACCCAAAGCATTTTCCGACGCACCGAAGGCTGAAATACCTATATATGTATATATATATACGTCCTACCAATACTCAGCCACAGAGAAGTGTGAAGTACACTTTGCAAATGGATCATCGCAGAAAGCGCGTTCGCTGGACTCAATTTGTCAAAGTTGACCATTTTCATGTCAGTAAAGTAAAATTTTCGCACATGCTCGCCAAAACTTTCGGATCACTTGAAACTCGTGCGTAAGTATGTGCTACGTGCATGTGGACTTCTGGAACTGAGATTTACCCGGTAATCGCACGGCGATCTACTTCCTGGAAATTCAAAATGGATCAAGGGATATTTCGATATGTGAAAAATGTCGAGAAATTTTTCGCACATAGGATAATAATTTTGCAGTATTTTCGCGATGCCATTCAGTGAATATACCACGCGTAATGCGTCGCGATACTTTATACGCGATAGATACCGTTTCATTAGAATGCGACATACCTCGGTATTTACTTTCTGCTGACTGAATTGACTTCATGAAAAATCGGCAATGACAACAATTCGATCTCGAAATCTACTTCTGACCTCTTTAACATAATGAAATTATGCTCGGAATAGAGAATATTAAAGTCCGTGTAAATTGCATTATGGAATTTACATTTGAATTTCGTATTTTTCCCGCGCTCGAGGTCTACGGCCGTCCTTATATAGTCACGCCCTTGACGTCCGCTCGTTTTCGACCCACCAACACTCGCGTGGGGTCCAAAGGACCCCAGTGCATTCCCTTAGCTAAATAATAAACAATTCTTACCAGCTTCTAATATTTTTCCCTTGGTCATCGATATATATCGCATCAACGAATTAACAAAATGGGGTCTTCACGTACCCCACCCAGTGCTACAAAAGCTCATGCAATCCCTCAAACGTTTAACCATTAACGACTACAGGGATTCACTTTCCACTGTGTTATCTACGCTTGATTCATACAAACTACAAATACTCTATATATATTATTTAAATGGCACTACCCCTATTGTTTGTGATAGCAGTGCCACTGAAATAACATTTACTTTTATTCAAACAAGTTCGCGAGTTTCAGCAGAGCATAAATCCACATATGACACATTAAAGTACAATTAACGTTCGTTCTTCCATGACGTTGAGCGGGTTGGTGTTTATTTGAGTAAATTAAAAATTACGAATAAAAGAACAAACGGTACTGGTACCGTGAAAATCGGCCATATTGTTTCAACGTTTTACGCACGTGTGATCACGTAAAATATTATACGCTAAAAATGATCTCTGAACACAAATACAATATACCGACCGATCCGCGGTATTTAGTTTTCTTTTACGAGAAGCACACGAGCCCCTTTCGCCGTTCCTCCCCACCCGGGCGTGACGGATAGAATAAATTACAAAGGATCATGCAAAAGCCGTTGGCGAACACGTTATTCGCGAGACTTTCGCTTTTGTCTGCATCCAGCGGCGAGAGAACCGTAAAAGTTTAAGTACCGAGAAGGTACTTACAGAGTTCCGTGCCAAGTCAGAAGAAGAAGAAGAAAAAAAAAAAGAAACCAAAAAACGCATCCGATGGAATTTACGATGAAGAGGGTAAACTTCCGTTCTGATATAAATGGCTAAATAGAGTACTGCCATCAGCGGGACTCAAGTTTTCCATTTAGGCGATGAGATCCAAGTCCGAGACTGGTATAAATTCGAATTAGTTACGAGTACCCTTTTACTTGGTTCTTCTCTCTTTTTTTTTTTTTTTTTTTTTTTTTCAAAACCTTTTGTTACCTACGACTGTGTATGTCAAGGCCTTATGTGGGGTACGTAACGTATGGTCCCTCTGGTTGGTCTTTCTCTTCGTGCAACTCCTATTCTCCCTGTACTATGTGCAAAAGAGGTTTCGACCTCGACCCTAGTTCGACCTCTCCTGGGAAACATTTTTTCTAACCAAGTAGCCCATTTAAGGGAAATCAGGATATGAGGGTTTACGGGGAATGACTATGGGAGACTGTTGGAGTGAGATGAATTTTATTGCGGATTTAATGATAATATGTAACGGATATATATATATGTATATATATATATTGTGACGTGGCATTTTGGGATGTACGTCACAAAACGTAGAATTCCACGATTTTCGGCTAATTCGTGCGGCCCTATGCGTGGCCAAGGGATTTCGTGACTTTGAATTGTGTATTATTTGCTGAATTTATACTTACTTCCCTCGTGGGAACGTTCATTTATAATATTGCCTTGAAGGGGATATCTTGGTCTCTTTCTTGTTATCAATATTGTAATTCGCTTCGCGGAATCGTTCTAATAATTTTAGGGATCTACGGTCAGGTGCTACATAAAGCTAGTATATTTTGTTAAGGAACTGTCGTTCGGTCTCTTTTTCTTGTTTTGTTTAATAAATCGCCAGATTGTGGTTCCATATTTTATTATGAAAATTTTAATATTTATTCCTGATAATTTAGGACGAACCTCCCCAATTTTAAGATTTTGATAATTCGCATAAGAGCTGGCCAGGGTGTTCTTATTACACAGCGATGTAATTCTGGTTATACACGGTGGCCAGTTATGTATTCTTCTATCAACTGTTTCTCGCGGTGCCATTTGTTTGTGCGACACCGTAAAAAAAATACATATTAGATATAATTATATAAGGAATTATTGGATCTTCCATAATGCAGCTCTTTGTCTTATTACCGATAATTCCACGAATGTGGATAACCGTATCAGTTATTAATAATCAATGACAATCATCATGGAGAATGTTAATTATCATGTATATTCCTAATATTCCATATAGTCTACAATATGTTAGGTGGCAGTCAATTAGGCATGTATCACGGGTGATATGTAAATAGGGGTGGTTTAGCTGCCATATGCATTTGAGCTATGCAAATTAATTGTCGTTAGGCAGTTAGTGCATTGAGCGATATTGAAATGATAACGTTTGAAAATGATTAAAAATCATACGCACTTGTAATTCTTAATGATAAACATTTTTGGAATATAAATCATGTAAATTAGTCACGGGACTGATAAGGTAACGATAAAAACAATCAGTAATAAAATATCGTAAAACACTAAAAAGGAAGGAAGCTTAGGTAAATATAGGTTGTGACGTGATTTTTCGATTCACGGTTACAAGGCGACTCCGGTTATCGATACAGATAACGTTTTCGATTTCTGGTTCCCTTCGGGTCGCCACCCTGCTCAGAGCTCTCGTTTCAGTGGAATTGGGCCTGTTCCACCCCAATTTCCAGTTCATACCGGTTCGTCAGTTCCCGGTGAAAAAAGAATTGGCTGGCGTCCGCCTGGCTTGCGGATGCATGAGCGAAGGGTGGACAGCCAAAGGTAACGTAGGTTGATTCTCGATGATAGTTCGTGCTCGGAATTTTCGTTATCGGTGTCGAGTTTAGAAAAACACGTTACAAGGTATTTAAAAAAATATATATTACATTTAACAAGCATAGGTACTCTGTCGTAAGTCTCAGTTTTACGTGATTTTTAACGTACGATTAAGAAACGTACCAATTACTCTGTTATCACGTTACTCTGTATGCCGGCTACCCACACGTATACCAACATAAAACTTACTCATAATTTAGGGAAGTACATCCATTTAGGGAACTACGGGAGGATCGCGTCTGGTGTGATTAAATAAAGTTAAATGAGCTAGGGCGAATTACTTCGCGCCCCTATACCGCGATTCTACCACATAGTCAAACCCATTACGTAATTCCCAAGCTCCAATAAGAAGTTAATTGGAGCTGTATACATTTGGCGAGACTACGAAGAAGATTTCGTTGGGTAAGTTTTTTTTTTTAATTTTTTATACAGTGAATACAGGAGTGGAATACAAAGTGTGATAAAAAAAGGTGGAATTTTTTCTTGCTAACCGCGACACGAATTATAAACGTGACAATGAATGATAAAACGATCAATAAATTTTCATAGTATCCTTCATCTTTATCGTATTTTCGTATCACGTAAAAAAATCTACCACGTAATTTTCAAAAATCCCCACCGTAATGGACTTCGTCGCAGCTAGGAGTTCGCATAGGGAATTTATCAGCCAGCCAAAAGCGACTAAGTGACTCGTCTGCCAGGCATATCGGAGAATCGATAATCGACTATAAAATTGTGCATTCCACGGTACAGGATACGGAGATTTACTGGAGAAAAAAACTCTTTCGAATGGGACTAATTGGAAAGGTGTGGAAGCGATACTTTCTTCAGAAAT
>JARQTH010000323.1:868479-885863 GCA_030142595.1 Trachelus iudaicus
TGTGAGTGTGCATACGATGAAACACCATGGAGATTTACTGGAGAAAAAAACTCTTTCGAATGGGACTAATTGGAAAGCTGTGGAATCGATACGATAGTCGAACTTCCGTTGGTATGTATATTCTCGAAAAGGAACAAAAATTGGCTCGTAACCGAGTCCCACTCGATTTTCCAAGGATATTAACTCCGTAGTTCCCATTGACTCTCCTGTAGACAATATGTATTTGATCATGAGCCACAGTTCGCGCTGAGATCATTTCCAAGCTGTTTTCCCCAGATCGAATATGGCGACTGAATGATGCCTGAATACCAAGTAGTTTGGCTTGTTGTATGAGATGGGTAGAAGAGGGAACGAAGGAGACTTGATGTACAAGAGAGGAAAGTGAGAAGGGATGATGGACCATAGAAGAAGAAGAGCCGGTTGGACGAAGACGAAGAAAAGGGTCTGGTGTCGCTCCCAGCTACGTCCAAGACGTACTGTCGGCCACAGCGTAAAACGAGTTGAGAATATCACGAGGGTCGACATGTGTTCTACACGGTTGGACAAAAGTAACACGACGAATCGCAACGGCGTTAGGTATAAAATTTTTGGAGAAACGATTCTATGGAAAGTACGCTGACAATTTGACCTATGAAAAATGAAAACGAAATATACACCCTTGAGACTTTCGTTAAATTACTGACAGGGCTTGAAAAGTTCCGATCTTCGATTACCTAATCGACAGATCGCCATTGCTTTCAGGGTTCGACCTGACATGCGTTATCTTGCCTTGAGAAATTCGAATTGCGAATCTGACAGTCGCGAAATATTTTTTTGCAATACTTCTTTTTTCATATGACCCATGCAATGTCGCGCTCTCGCGTGACGCCTATTTTATATATTGTATAGTATACACAGGGCGTGGTCCCTTTACGAGTAGAAACGTCTGAGACCAACATGCAAATTCAATATCGCATTATGCTGAACTCCGACTGCCTTCTGCGAAATCCTTCGAAATTCGCGAGCAGTTGCCCACATTCGTACGCAATAAATATTTAAACGATATTCGCAGTGCTAGTAACTTATGCCTTCTCTCTCTTTCTCCCGCTTCGATTCCCTGCCTCTGTCCCCTTTCGGTCTCTATTGGATATGCCTTGCTTGTGGCAAAGCATCGGAGACGGGGATGCAAAAATTTCGCAAATGCAGAAACCCCCCGAGACTACTTGCAATTCCAATGAACTCCTTGCATCCTGCGAGGCGGTTACTTTTGTAAATACGTAATCAGGAAAGTAAAAAAAAATACAGTAATGGTCCGATGCAGTCGTGAATAGTTTTTTCAAAATAAACTGACTGGCGAAAATTTGAAAATCACAGAAAGCTCAATTACGCTTAAATTTTGACGAGCATGAAGCAATGGCGGCTCTGTTATCTTGAACGACCTCAATTAAATCACAATTCCACTCTCGTGCCGGACCGGTAATATTCAGTCTATTAACCACCCCGACCCGAGCTGTGTTAATGTTTTGTTCGCTGAAGCATTGACGGTCAAGGGAATAGTTGCAAGGGTGGAAACCCTAATTTGTAGCCTGTTCCCTTTGATCGGTACGCAGACGAACTATAACCCGTAGCGAACTTGCCAAATGTTTCGATGGTAATTTATCTGCCATCCACGGCCGTGCGCTTTGAGTTCAAATAACAAGATCTGTTTGCGAACAGGAGAGCATGGCTTTTGTGCTTCGCAAACGGTATGTATGCATATATAGCATTTCAATTGCTTTTACATATTCCTGAAAATCAGAACTGCCACTCCCGACGACAGAAGCTGTATCTTAAATTTTCATCCCACAATCGGAATATATTCTGGTACAATCTCTGTATGCTACTTGTACTATAGGACGATTATGTACGTTTCAGTAATTTCGCTCTCATGTATTCTCAAATACTGAATTTCGTAACGCTACTCATTCGTTCTGACAAGTTTTCGCGATAAGTTTAGTCAATTTGCAAATAAACTAAGAAGAATGAATACTATTAAAGGTGCCGGACAAAGGACCACGGGAGATACGTATGGTTGAGTGAACCACGATAACGAGAACCCAAGATTTTGAGATGCTGAGCCATATCTGGTCCAGGTGTCAATGGAGTGAAGCATCTTTTATATATATATATATATATATATATATATATATATATATATATGACGTAGACGAAAGTTTCGCGAATATACGATATACTAATAGGAAATAGTGGTATAGCTAACTGAACGTCGATGGAAGTTTACCATTGGGGAAGTTTACCATTGGGATAACCCGCGACAAAAAGAAGGAAGAAAATCAGTTGCACAGAAATATTGAAAATTCGAAAAATTATATAAAGCTTTCCAAATGTTAATAAATATTATTGGATCTTGAGGTGCCTGCGAAATTTATTCAAAAATAAACGGAGTAGATAAAAGTTTAATTGAAATTCCAAAATGTCGAAAAGTAAATTACGCTCAAATTGAAATATTAATGAATTAGGCGTTTGGAATATTAAAATAATTAAATCAATAAAGTTAGATATTAACACTTGGAAATCAGAAATTCTGTCCAAGAATATTTAGAAGTACTGGAGGTTGCCCAAACTTGTGCGCGCGAAAATTCGTCGCGGAGGACTCGGCGAGTGGGTGGAAATCGGGGAGTAGGGGGGAATCGTTTAAGGAGAACACTGTTTACGTTTGCAATCTTGCCAGGAGAAAATAAAATTTTGCAAAAAATGTAGCAAATTGAGAGCAATTGATTAGTTAAGAAAATCATATAAAAGTCTGCCTGGTTATTTCGAATAGCAATAACAAAAAATTATTTTTCTGTTTTAATCAGTTTTTTTTAATCATTCTACAATAGCAATTGGGAAGAACATAAGGAGCATTTAAGGAGAAATTTCTTAGCATTAAAAACATAAATTTTTATCTTTTTACGCTAACTGCCTTCGGTTGGTAGTACCCTCCTTTGATCCTCCAGCTCTGCCATTCCGTTTTCGATATATTGAGGTTACACAGAGGGCGCCACGGGCGTGCAAAAGGGACGACGGCTATACTAGCGAAAGAATGAGAATGAATCATGAACGGCCAAAGAATTCTGTTCAATGCCACAGATTGGTATAATTCGGTACCGATCGACCCTGGTAATCGCCGTCATAGACAACATTAGATAAATCGTTCGCTATTACCGCAGATCGATTTCGTGTATGAACCCTTGGGGAGGGGTGGTTCGGAAAGTTGGGAAATAAAAAAAAAGAAGGTGGTTATCGTATCTAATTTTATTTGGATCAGTGTAATAGGGTTCGATTAAGTGCATTTTTTGTACCGCCCCTGTGCAAGAGAAACAAAGGAGAATTGGGTGGGTGGTAGGCGTTCGATGAAAAATCCATTTGGACATTTTTTTCGTCCGGCTCCTAAAAGCAGAATATAATAATGCACGATTGACCTGAGCCTGGAACAATGTACGTGAGAATATATTCGCAGAGTGAAAGAAGTCAGAATCCACTGTTTTGCCGTCGCGACGCTCAACGACGCCGGCGACAACACTAATTCGCAGTTTTTGAGTAAGTTCCGCACTCCCTTAATTGGCCAAGGACTTGGGTCATCCTTCAGCAGGATCTCATCCTCCGGACAATAAATCTTCCGCGATCCATTGTACTAGTTTTCGTACTAATGCAAGAGGGTAGATAGCTCCTGGCTATAAGGGAGTCGCTGGACCATCGGAGGGTTGGCGAGGGATCGAAGGAGGATGAGGACGGTGAGAACCGGCGACTGTGTTTTCCAGAACGCTTAGGTATAGTAGGTATCTAGCGTAAACAGATAAATTAATTAAAACTACTTCCGGTAAAATTTGAATTTGAAAACAGATTGGCTCGAGCATTTACGCTAATTGAAAAATACCTATTCTTACCGATAACTCGTTCGAGGGTGAGATTAAAAAGAAGGAAAAAAAATAATTCCATCGCTAAGAACATTTCTAATCAACGCGGGTTATCGTCAGACAATTTTCCGAAACAGTGATAACTTCAATTTGCACATGGCATAATTAACCCAGTGATATTCATTTTCACAGTAAATAATACTGTACTCAATGTTTTCGTTTCTTCGCCGTTATCAGTATCTTCGTAAATACCTTATCCCTCAGCCATTTAATATCTTCCAGTCTGTCAAATCCTCTACAGAATTTACCTGAACGTTCGAATTTTACTTGTATCTCGTCCGCCCATTCTGTCTCCCGAGTTACCGCACTTCTAATGAACGTAAATACACGCGGCTACCCCGACAATTCGATCATCCGTTACGCTTCCATTCGTCTTACTAATTCAAGTCGTACGTATTACGTGTAAGATCGTCGATACGATATCCAAGCAGTACAGACCACGTTAATACGACAGCGAACGCATAGTCAGAAAATAATTAAAAAAAAAAAAAAAAAATAATGAAAATTTTGTTCTAAAAATCATCTCGGTGACGCCGCGTTTCAATCTTATTGAGATTAACGCAGACGACTGGAGAATTTTGATTAAAAAACTAACGAAAGATTCGCCAAGTTTCGTTCCGATCAATTGAAAAAGTTTGTCGCGCTTATTCACTGTCTTGGGGCTCGTCGCGGAGATTATCCGGGAGGAGTCCGGAGGGACGCTATCGCGAATCCTCGAGTACCCGGATGAAGTGTCTTTAGTCTATGAAAGTTGGCTGAGATCGTGAGAGGCCATTAGCGCGATGGCTTCCAGGTAAACATGTTATTCGAATTCCGTCTTCATATCCGTTCCGAGGACGTCGAGACGTCGACTGGATCGAAGTGTGGAAGGAGATTGGCAAGGTTGGGGGAGGTGGGGGTGTCAGAAGATACGTCACTATAGTCAGGATGGGATTTTCAGGGTAGGAGGGCGAAGTGGGATGACTGTAGGGTGGCTGTGGGGCGAGGATGGCGCAGCCGTGCTAATTGGTATTGAATTAGTCGAGATTACAACCCCACCCATACTGTGCCAATCTTGACAGGGGTGTTCAAACTCTCTCTCTCTCTGATCATACGTTAACTTCGCATCTCTCCAATGCATATATAGATGCTCGACTAAGCTTAGTATAGATATTTAGAATAACCTATGCAAAGTATACAACACGTAGATCCCTCGTATGTTAATATGTAGCACCTTCGTTTTGTAATATATTGAAAGCGAATAAAATATTTTGAAATTAAAAAAAATATATTATGTTAACTTCGAGGGTGGAACGTTAATATTTCCGTTATTCATAGATTACCTTAGAACAGGACGAATATTATATGGAGGATGGTAACTTTGATAAGATTATCTCGAGTGATTATATTTATCTGGTTGTTATCGTTATCATGACGCGTGACGAGATATGGCATTGTTAAAAAATTTATTTACCTAGCAATGCTCGTACTCGAAACTGATAGCCGTGGAATTAGTTATCGAATCAATTTCGTCAGACGGATTCTGATCGTTCGATTGGCTGAAAGGGTATATTGCGATTGGGAATAGATCCATTAGATGCATTCGAATTGGCAATTAGAAGAAAATGCATTGGAACGTATAAATTGGTATTAATCGCACTTAAGGTAATGACGCCGGAGAAAGTGAGTGGAAGGACTGTAAGAGACACGTAAGCAATTAAATGGTACACACCGTGCAGCTTTGTATCGGATAATTCGATTAAGAGATTAATTGAGCAAACTCGTAACGTCTACGCGGGTTATAATCGTCATTAATCATCGAGTATGAAAATTCATTATGTAAACACTAATATACGTTCAACAGGTGAGTCATCAATCACGCCAATACGATTCTCAATAATCTTAAATGACTTTTCTTGTCGATTCAAGAAAGTCAATTAGCCAGCAGGTTACGTGACATTCATTTCCCTTGCGTGTGTTTGGATAGTATATATATATATTTCCCTAGTACATATATCCCTAGGCGAATCAACAAGGGCGCCTCGTTCAATGGAAACAATTTGGCCATCATTCCTGACGTACAATGGAACGCGGAGAATTAATGGAATGGCTGTCGCTGGTTTTCCATGTCATAAATGCATAAGGGAATTAGAGTGCGCCGCCAACAGGTGCAGGTCTCCTTTCCATTAACCTGAAAGTGGAAATCCCATCGGGGAAGGGATCGACGATAATATATATTCAGGCGAGAAGATCGAGGAAAATTCATTACCGATCGAATCGAGTGGATCCATCATCTTCAGCCAATCCGATTTATTTGAGAATTCTCATGATGACAATAGTGCCTCGTTGGACTCTGGTCCATTGTGCCAGGGACACAGAATGCGACGGCCGACGAAGGCCTCACCCGAAGAAGATAGGATGGCCAACGTGAAGAGACAAAAAAAAAGAAACATGGCCACTGGTATCCGTGGGGTCTGGACAGACGGCCAAGTCTTTTGTAGGCTCATTCAATTGAATATCTGCCACTGATATCACCTCTACTGAAACCCTTGAAGGCCGTGACCCAAGGCCTGAAATTTTCATCCCCTAGACAGACCTTGGGACAGTTCTGAATTTATGCTGTGTACCGTGTCTGTATCGATGTCTGCAGAATCCTCGAATGGGAGGATGAGCAACGGTATCAGCTTCTAAGATCACGGGTCGTTATCTTTCGTATTAGATATGGATATTTCTTTTGAGATTTAATTTGCGACAGTCTTTACTTACGGAGTATTGTAAAAGGGTGTTTTCGTGTACTCAACCGATACGGTGGACGTCGTTAGCGGAAGATTTTGGATGGTCCAGAGATTAGTGGATGCTGCGGGGAGGAATGGTGAAGTAACCTTGTACGTATCACAGGCAATCGATTCTCATGTAAATGACTTTGGCCTCGATCTCTTTCGGTGATATATATATCCACTTGATTCTCCCGGCAAACAAAAGAGATCAAGATGATGGGAAAAAATGAATACGATCTTTCCGACCCGTCATGGATTAGCGGTTACGAGGAAGATCACTCTTTCTCTCTCGTAACGTCTGGATGATGGGGATGGAAAAAAAGAGGGGGGGTTGAAAGTTTGGCCTCGATCTTAAAATAATCATGAGCATGCAGTTCAGCCAGTGGCAGACAGTTCAGGTAGTTCTCAAAGGAGGGTTGGGATAAGGGAGAGGGGGTAAGAAAATTCCAGGAGGGTTGCTTGTGTCGCAGGAGATATCTTAGCTTCGGAAGTTTACGGAAGAACAAATGAGAGGGTTGCCGGCGCGCTAAGGGTTACAGTAAGGGCTGACGGAGGGTAGTTCGAGATAGCGGAAGATAAGTTGTGCAAAAGGAAGGAAAATGTTTTGGCGATGGATGAGAGAGCGGGTGGTGGGGAATTTTAAAAGGGGCAGGTGCCCTCGGATGCGGAAGCTGCACGGGGTTAGGTTGGGTTGGGGTCCAGAGGATGAAAGCGGGGCTCCAAGACTGATAGACAAATTTACTCGTGGAAGCACGGAGCGTTGAGAAATAGTCGCGAAAGAATTTCTTATTAGATTGGAAATTGAAATAGACTTTCGTTTCCCAGGAAGGTTACAGAGTGGATGCCGGATGCCGTTTCGGCTTTCTTTCCTTCGCGATTCGCGTTCCTTTGTGCGACTGTTCATTCGCTTGCCGGAGCCAAAGGATTCCGAACGGTGATTAACCAGCTCGAAACCAGTTTAGAGTGATACCGGCGCTTATACCTTGTAGGGGTTAGGTTAAGAGGGCTTTTGGTACTGTAACGAAACTCTTGGATCAGCCGCATTTCATGTTGGACTTAACTGAGCTTGCGAGCAGCGAAAAAGAGTCGATGAAAATATTATAGATATAATGAATTGAGGAGAGACCCACGTGCTGCGGCAAGGCGAAGAATTTAGGCGAGGGTGGGCAAGACGAAATTTATTAGACCTACCGAGTCACGAATTAAGTGCTAATAACCAGCAATTGAGAAATTAACGTTATAATACACTGCGCAAGAAATTAGAACAGTTTCACATTCCAATTAATGTATACTTTGAATTTAAATCTGATAAGCGTACGTATATGTATAGCGGCGTTAGATTAGTTATAGGAAGTTTCGACAATTTCGAATTTCAAAGTAGATACTACTCCGAGTCGCTGATTAGAAATTGCAGTTAACTTGTATTTTACTGTCACGAAGTTCTAATCGAGTCGAGCGTTCGATATGTTTCAATTTTTCTGTATTTGTAATTAAAACTTTTTTGCATATTTTCGAAATCCTTCTTTTAATGGAAAAAAAAAAGAAGAATCTACGGAAATAAATCGCTGCACGTGACTGAACTTTTATGCGAAAAGATGACATTACGAGTTTCCAATTATCTTTCGTCGTATAAGCAAGCAAGGGAAGTTTGTACGGAAGCAAGAAATGGTGGTAAAAAAAAAAAGAAAAAGCCAAGGGGCTGTAGAGAAAAAGATAAATTACTCGGCTAACTCGATTTTCGTTGGAAAACTTTTTTCTCAAGCATTTTCATATGTGGCTCATACGGCGTGTAATTCGAAGATGCCGATAAGTATGTAATAAATAAGTATATATATGCCCATGGAGAAACTGAATTTTCTTAAAAGGCATAATAAAGTACATTACCGGTTAGCCAGGGCTATGCGTCTTACCTAAAGGTATAAGGAAATAAAGCAAGAAATTCTATAGCGAAAAGAGAGAAGGACGAGGAGCAAGTGAGTATAGGAAAGAGCAGAGAGAAAATACGAAGGGAGGCAAGGGGTGGAGGGGGGGGGGGTGGAGGGAGGGAAAAATAAAAGAAAAAGTGGAAAGGCGTCGTCGGATACTAGGAAATGAGGGGACATCCTCTTTTGACGTCTCAGGCGAAGGATACGGAAGTAACAAGAATGAGAAGAAGGAGGGAGGTAAAGGAAGATGGTATTTCCCATTAGGGGCTGGTTTATCACACACCACTTCAAGAACCCCTATACCCTACCCTACTCTACGAGAGTATAGGACGAGAATGCTGTCACCTTCGTTACCTATAGGGGTGGTTTTTGTCCGGGTTCTTATACGTTCCCATCGGTCAGGGGGATGGAAAACAAAACGATCATGGAATTATGGAATTCAGAATGACAACACATCGTTCCATATATATTGGCAGGGAGATGGTAAAATCACTGAGACATTATGCATCGGTTAGTCCAGGTCCATAGTGGCTAGTACTGGACCAATTGGGATGTACACGGCAGATATAGGGTGGTTATCAATCAAAATAAAAAAAGCGTCGAAATTATATTGGAAAATTTTTAGTACGTCATTAAAATATTTTAATGTCAAAATTTGATACGTCATCCTGTATCGACACCATGAATACCACTTTGAAAATATTTTTGTACCATCAATTGTTTAAACTTCAGTTTATTTTCATTCAACCCTTTCGCTAATGCTTTTCCTCGTTTTACGATTTCTCATGGATACTGCCACTGGCAGTTTCTACTAGGGAGGGTCGATAACAGTCAGTGCAAAGATAAAAGCTTATCAGAGTAAAAGGCGTCAGCTGTCATATTCCCGATGAATATTTTTTTCAACGAATTTTAAGGTAGTCAATGTTATCACGATTATTACTAATTTATTGACATTTTATTGGGAAGGGGTTGATCATCGAGGGGTGGTTTTGTCACGTGTCAGGGATCATCGTATAAATTATGGAGTGAACTTTGTGGATTTGATACTGACTGTAGATAACGCTAGTAGTATCTACCTAGTATCCAGTGTAGTACTCTCGTAGGGTGGTACTGGTAGCTAGGGGTTGAATGGGGTTGGTAACGTGTCTACCGCAGCACATGCCACGAAAACATAGGCATAACAGTGGACATGGCTGGCGTGGCATGTTTCTACGGTTACACGTAACGCTCCCACTATTTGCCATTAGTTCATTTGCATCTTTGCAAAATATTCACGCAGCGTGTCAGGTGTCTTTGTTGTCCGGCGTAGCCGCGGTGCGAATATGAAATTACGAAAGAAAATGTACGGGGTTGTTGTACAGTGTTTCTGCTGCGTGGTAAAATTTTCACTTGATTTCCATTCTCTTTATTTCGACTTATTTACATAGGACAAGGATAATTGGAAATTTGCTTCAGAAAAATACATACTTGAGTAAAGATTAGTGTCTCTTACGAAGTTTTTGGAATTTAATTGGATCTCAGTGAGATTACGTTTCTTATGGATTCTTCGCGTTACCGTAACTCTTAGGTCTGATCATAGTTGTAAAAGGTTTTTGGACTTGTGAATGCATTCGCAAGTCGGATAAATGAATTAAAAAATTTAGATTATAAACAAACGACCTTAATCACGTAACGATATGATTTTGGAAAATCGAAATATTTTATCAAGTGTGTTACATAAATGTATTATTTTCATAAATTTAACTAATAAAGTTTTCGAAATCGATAACTACTCCGATTGAATTCGTCTGCGAGTGTACCTAACTGGTAAACTGAATTGAAGCTTGCTGGAAAATTGTCAGAAGCACGTATACGCCTTTCGTATGAGTGCAGTAGTATGCAGTCGCATTAATCGTCCGCAAGTAAGGTAGACGTAACTTCGTGCACAGGACGCCACGAGGAATTGCATTATTTTCACGTGAAACGATTCAAACGAATAGCAGCGCCGCCACGGTGCAACGCTTAATCATGGAATTACAGTGACGGAGTGTCGCTAATGCGATGCTAATTCACCGTTAAGAATTAACGTTGTTTCGTTCGAAGTTTGCCGCAAGGACGAACTTCGAAAGACGATTTTCATTCGTGCACTCGCGAGGCCGAGTGAAGTCGAAAATTTCGCAGTATGACGTCATCGCCGAAAATACGATTGAACATTTTGAAACGAGCTAGCGAATCTAATTAGCCGAAAGCGCCTGACTAAAATTTGTCATTCAGGGTAAAACTTCGGTAATGGCAATCAATGTTAACGAGTCCATTCCCATTCACTTAGCGTTGGCCACCTTTGAATTTCTTCGGCCAAACAGCGTATGGCGAATGATTAATTTTGCCAAAAATATACACACAGGAAATCTTGATCGCGTTATTAAAAAGCACGCACATATGGTAATGACGGAAATTCATGTCGTCGCAATCTTTGACGTACAACGATGGATGGATACTAGATAAAATTGTGTTTTTAATTTTTTTTAATAATTTTTTTATTATAATGGAGTCAGGTCTTGTGCAATTAAATTGATTTATTGATTACCCACGATGTCTCTAAATGCTCTCCCTGGTGGATACACGTGTATTTTCAATCCAGCGTATACAGGTATACAAGCATATACATATTACATGTATATTTTTTTGCTGAAACGACAGTTTTCTCACGAGCTCGGCAAAATGAGGAAATGAGGTCTTCACGATGGTGTTCACTTGGGCATGAACACTAACGCTTTAACGAGTGTCGATAATTGAAATTGTTTTAGAATTAATTATCGCATTACTCGAGTGCACAGTGCACTTTCTGGTAAATGGCGACATAGACAAGTTACGTGCAACCCAGTTACACGTTAACCTTAAAAAGCGTGGATAAATGGAAGTCTATTAGATGCTGGCTGTTAAATTAATTATATGTATGTTGGGAGCATTGAATTATTTTTAAATTACCTTTAAGAAGCGCACAGTCCCAATGGAAACAGAAAATAAATCAAAAACGAATTTGACAGCTTCCCTAGGGAGTCGAACGGCGAATTAATTTAATATCGATTTTTCATCGGCGTACGTAAAATCCCGTTTGAGTGATAGTAAAGCGCAGAGCTGGTGCCCTCTTATTACGATTTCACGAAGAAAAACGGAGTGGCAAATGAGCCTCGTGCTTAAATAGCTTTTCTCGGATGGTGGGAAAAGCGTTTGGTAAAATCACCATGAGACCCTTAAAAGGAGAAAATGATTACTCGCGCAATCTGGGCGAAGCCTTCCCTGCATCCCGACAGATTTTCGCCAATTTGGAAATGCTCAGAGGTGAATAATGGAGATATATAAGGATATCAAAAGTTTTTCGCTAGTTAAAAGATAGTACGGTAAACCGAGAGATAGTGGAAAAAAAATTAATTGATTGACGCATAGTGAAAAATTATATTTGTCCATTTCACGAGCGATTCTGTAGGATTTAGCACGGACACGAACCGTAGCAGGTTCTCCGAGTGTCGGTAAATGTTGGTGCAGGAATCTGTAGCCAAACCCCCTTGTTATACTACCGTGTCCATCGGTATTTGCTACAAAAAACTTGGAAATGATACTTGAGTCAAATTCTAAAATAAATTTTTAAATTTGACATCGACATCTCATCTATATAACCTTAGTGATACGTCATATCATCCACCATCTAAATTTTATCAAGCCGTCGAGCCGATAAGTTCCTGAAGGCTTACAAGGTGGGTCCTTTTAGAGAGACTGACATCTGATAACAGGTTACCCTCAACCAACCCTTATTGGTTATCGAAGCGAGACATTTCCACGCAAAGAAGGTTAAATGAATTACGTGTGAAGAGTCCTATGTCGCAGGGGTGAGAATGCTCTCGCAGAATGTATAAGTAAGCCTCTTATAGAGAGCAGGGTGAAGAAAGAGCCAAAGGTTAGTTACCTTGTACCCAACGTACCGAAAGCTAAGCGTCGTTTGTCCCTTTAAGTATAATCTTCAAACTCATGTAAATAACACGATATTCCTGGTTTACCAAAAAAAAAGACTTTAAACGAATTTAACCTTCGTCAAAAAACAGCCGCCAATCTTCTTTACCGACCGAACGAATAATTTCATCGGAATAGTTAGCCTGCGCTCTAATCCACAATTCATCCCTAATTCATCGATGCCCTTGATAAGCGCAGCCGAATAATTAACGGCGATTCCGTCAAACGATCGTCCGTCAATCGGTATAGGCGCGTACTCATGAGTTTAACCGTGCGAACTAAACTATCGAGAGTTTATATCGCAATGCTGACGAGCAACGTTCCATCAGCAAAGTGGAAAGCGACGGGTCCAGGGCGTTGCGTGTTTCCAGTTTATGTAATGTGCGGTCGTTCTGTATTCTGTCTGTGCGAAACTGCGGCTGGTTGTGAACTAGCCATAAATTAACTAGCCGTAGTATCGGTGTGAATCTCTCTGTTCTCTGTGCAGCTATTCGCTGTGACGCTTATATACCTTTTTTACGTTTACTATACAGTCATATATATATATATATATATACACAAATGAACTTTCAGATGTCTATATAAGCTACAGGGAGTTTCAAAATTAGTTTGATTCGCGTATCCACTGCTTACGTACATATGCCAAGCCACGCGGGTAATGTATGTCGTCCCGTTATTAGAACCCTTTGACCTTTATGTCCTCATTGCCCTATCAGCAAGATGATGGAACATACGGCACGGCTTACAGCAGCGAGAACACACGGATATCTTATTGCGTCAGAAATTTCGATCTGGAGCAAGTCCTAAGGGACTGGGACATTTGCAATGTGCACGTGCTTACAGGATAGAGTGAATGAGCTAGCATAAAGCCTTTATGGGTGCTTTGGTGCACAGAATATATTGGTAACCGTACTCCTGCGGTATGGCACCTAGCGCTGCCTGTGGCCAAAAAAGCAACTACATCGCGCCGTAGTACGATTTTCCAACCAGGGAAAAATTTTAAGGTACCCATCTTGAAACTGATTGTTCTCATACATTCTCTTCCCCCCCGGCCGACTCTTTCGATCTCCTTACACCCCATTGTCTCGATACTATCCCTCAGGTGCTCGAATTAATAATCATCCCTAAGATCCCTTGGGGATACCAGAGCTTAACATCGCAATTTATTTTAATATTGTCACGAGACACGTGTGGAGCTTAAAATAGTCCACGAACTCCAAGAGCTGTATCGTGCGTCTAAAAATAACCAAAACAGTGGTACCAACTTCTAGGGTCTTTTCAGTTCGAATTCCCAACCAGACAGCGTTTCCCGGGACCCAATGACAATTCATAGAGTTCCGAACCCAATGTTCTTACTTCGGGCACTCAACAATATCACCAGAAGCAGCTACGTTGGTATCCCTGGTTCTCCTTAACAATTTCAATGATTCTTGATACGTTGGTAAACTGGTGCTACCATGGATAAATGTCTCGTTTAAACTATGTACCCAAGCGCGAATACAATACATGGTAAACAGGAGTGGAATCTGTTGATAGAAAATCCAAAGTCCCTAGGACGTTTGTCTCGCGTCGAAATTAATTCGAAATACGGTATATGGGAACATTCTCGATCTTTGGGCTGGTTCCTAGTCGGGCTTACTCGTGCCATTCCAATTGCAATGGACGCAGGTATCGAGAATCCTCGAACCGAGATAATACTAACCTATACAATTTGGCTCTGGTGTAGGTAACAAGGGGATTTGGGTGCCGGTTTGATATAGCGAACGGCCAAGTTTCCCACGTGCATTAGTTCCCTCGTTTATTCAGTTTGAGTTAGTGAAGCTTAGACGTTAGCCATAGTTAAATATATATATATATATATATTATATATACATAAGGTATAAAAGGGCTTAGGTTGCAAGTACGAAATCGGGAAAAGGTAGCGATGCGTGTTCTTGCCATTTCCGGTTCTCCTAGAAGATCGCTGGGACAGCGTGGGAGGGCTGAGGTCGGTATTGTGCAAAGCGCAATGGAAGCACGTAGTAATTCACGGGGGCACGTATGCGTGGGCTAAGTGATAGTACGTGACGATTTATGCTATCCCCATATGTGTCTCATATGTGGGTACCATGCGTGCGTTTCTCTATGAGGTATGCATATGGAACTGTGCGGGACTGCATACTGACGGGTTTCGCATGTGATATTCATTTGGTATGTATTTGACGTAATATGTAATATATATATGTATATACACTTCATGTTACATACATACGAAGAGTAAAGGACTAATGGCGGAATCACCGGACAAAGAAGCTGCGCATGCAGCGGACGAAATATCGGAAGGACGATTCATTGGATGGGTATAGGGCTTTCAATTGAACGTGGTATGGGCAGCGGAAGAGGCTGTGGTGCCATTCTGAGATGTGGGACGATATCTCCGATATCTGTAAAAGCGATTGGGTTCTCTTTTGAATAGGCTACTATTGGTGAATGGTTTAACGATTGCTCGTCATATCATATCATATATATATATATATATATATATATACGCTTGCCGAAGAGATACTTTGGGGACACGAAAAATCAAGGGGCGTTCACAATAGCAAGTTGATGTTAAAAAAAGAATACTACTATCTTGGGACATCACGGCATTGGAGTTCTGATCTAATCTAACCTAACGAAACATTTCTAAACCCATCAGAAATATTGGATGCCCAAAATTGAGAAAATATAAAAAAATTTGGTGAGACAATCCGCTTTATGGTCCTCAAAACAGTCATCACGCTGTAAAATCTTTGAAGACTGTCCCCAAAACTACCACTTGTCCTCAAAATAGCGACTTCGTAAATGAAATCTTCCCCAAAGTATCGCCTGGCGAAAAATATATGTATATGTCTATCGTTCGATTGACCATATAAATTTTGATTATTCGTTACATTTTGAATTTTTATCTTTGACTTTAATCGTATTTACGCTCTTGGGTCATGTGTTTAATTAGAGTTCGGTTTAATCGATTTGATGTCGTTAATGAGGAAAAGCTGAGATAAGAGGAATGAGAAAGTTTAAGATATAAAATAGTATATATCGCGGTCCAGATGCTGCTGGCTTTCTTCTTGTTATATCAAAGGTGCAAAGGTGAACCCCCTATAATGCTCTCTTTGGATGGGATGGAGAGATAGAGATAAGTTATCTATCCAGGGGTTGGGACGGTGCTACCGTCCTTTGAAACTGATTTACCTCGCAGCAAGTGGGAACGTGGGCGACTGTGCTGCCACGGACTGCCCGTAATCGGTATTCGTATTATCGTACCGGTACGAGCGACACCGAGGACTTCGAATGGGTTAGAAGTTCTTATAAGGCAAGATGGCGGTTGACTGCCGCGAAGGTAAACTTTTAGCAGTGTAAATATTGCTCCGTGTACGAAGTGGCCGATAAACTTTGCGTCTGAGAAACGCGATCATGTAGTATATACGTACGTATATGCATACCCATGTATACCAAGTATTCGCCATGGGTGGTTGCGGAACGTTACCGTTGGACGAAGAAGAAGTTGGCTGTGGTAAAAGTTTAAAAAAAATAAATCGTTCGTAAAATTTTTACAGTGGGAGAAAATTTGCATTTCGTTAGACTACCGGCGTTTTTTTTTTTCCCCGTAGCAGTAGGCATTTGGATGGTGGATGCAGATGCGTCTTCGGACGACGTAAAAGTGCATCAGGCGCATGCTTCGGGAGGATTGTATATATATGTATATATAAATATACAAATACATAACCCAGTGTAAATAGTGGAGCACGAGACTAGGGAGACAGACCGTGCGAATTCTGTATATATAATATACGACAGTGATAAGAAAATGATAGAGGACGAAGATGAAAGTGTGTATTAAAAGAAAAAATGATCGAGGGTAAAGTGGATGGCGGGGGTCTTCTTAATATTTTGTAATAAATTACCAAGTTTCCCGGCGGCGGCTTCGGATACAACTAATCTTGGTAAGAGCAAAGTCCCAGGAAACTTCGATGGGGAACTTGCTGTTTAGTTTATTATATCTCGGTAATAGTCTGGCCCGCTTTTGGTCTTAATCTCTCGGATAAGATAAGGACGCAAAAGGACGGAGGTTCTAGCGATTCCTATTTTGTTCGAAATTACTTAATTATGCGATAAGGAAAATGGAAATAAGAAATTTTTTGGTATTACAATCCCTTTTTTTTTTCCTTTCCGAAACGTCGACTGTACCATATGGGATAGGGGACAAATAGGGGTGGTCAACATTGATGCAACCTTTGATCAAAGCATCCCGTTACGCGTTTCGTCCAAAAAAACTAATAATTTTTGTGCAATTCAAGCCTTGCGTCTCTATGGTACAGAACCTATAGGCACTGTAGTGTGTGATTTGTTTGCTTGTATTCGATGTCGCTGGCTCGTTCGTCATTACGCTTTATGAAATACGACGTACATCGTGCGCGTTAAATGTCAATATGTATCATGCGGATAAACCGCCTCTGTTTTTTTCATTAGCAGTGACTATGCGAAGAAGATCGTTTCGGTATAACGTAACTATGGATTACGGTACTGTAGATAGCTTCTATATACAAGGGTTATTGTACGCTTTTTTTGTTACGGTGAGTAAAAAAGTATAGTGACTGACGGGGGTATCCTAAAAGTTGGAGAATTAGGTGAACTCGATAAATAAGATAATTTTTGATTATTCGAATGAAATTTTTTTTCGGTACAACGTAACTATGGATTTCGGTACTATAGATAACTGTATATAGGGGTTATCGCATGTTATTTTTTATGGT